>JAHXMU010025816.1:0-10993 GCA_019455685.1 Philornis downsi | reverse complement strand
CATCCCCTCCTCCGTGAACTGACCCAGTGGGGGAGGATTCACCTTCATCGCAACCGACCTCGAGAATGGCTAGCTTGGATACGGGCCTTCGGTACACCCCTGTGTTGGTTCTAACATCGGCTGAACGCGCCACTCCGCCTTTGCCATGATGAAGCTCGATGACACGCCCACGTTTCCAATGAGATCTTGGAACATCCACGTCACATATAAAGACCAGGCACCCTACTGTCAGCGGCTGTCTTGTCAGCAGCACTCTGTGTTTTGATCGGAGTTCCGAATCGCTGCGATCAACACTTTCGGCAATTAACGCCTCTTCCGGCCACTGTGACTTGTCCATCATTAAAAATTTTGGCCCATTTTTCCATCGCCCATCTGCACTATAGTTTTGAAAAAAATTGGCTCGTGTAGCTTCATCCGCAGGATTCTCAGAACCAGGACACCATCTCCATTCACTTATTTCACTGCCGTCTAAAATTGCAGACACTCTATTGGCAACATATTGCTTATATATTCGGTGGTCAGAACGGATCCATTGAATGACGGTGTAGGAATCTGACCAAAAATAGATTTTATTAGCAGTTTTCAATCGATTTTTTAAAATTATATCCTTCATACGCACGCCCATTACCGCGGCTTGCAACTCAAGCTTTGGCGTCGTATGATACCGTGTGGGTGCACAACTTGTTTTGCCCATAACAAAAGCCACTTTCACTCTTTCATAACTTACCGCTCGCCAATATGCCACATCAGCCATCGCATCTTCACTGGCATCCACAAACACATGAAGATCCACATCACAGCACCTAAAATCTTCAAAATAATATCGGGGCACAGAAAATTTTAGTAATTTTGGCAGCTCCTCCAGCCAGATTTTCCATCGACTATAAATTTCTACCGGCAATTCCTCATCCCACTCCACACCAGCTTTCCACACTTTCTGCATAAGCACCTTTGACGTCACCATGTAATCACCAATAAAACCAAACGGGTCGTAAATCGACATGTTCAACGACAACATTTCACGTTTGGTTGGAATTTTGTTGAAATTTAATATTTCGCTGCTTACTTTGTGTAATTTTAAAACAAAACAAAAAACATCTGTTTTTGACGACCAATGTATGCCCAATACTCTTTCAATATCATCAGGGCTAAGAAATTCTCCACTGTCGTCACCATCAGTCACAGGGTTGCCGAATGCATTTCTGACTCTATCAGAGTTTGATATAAAATTTCGGAGATTAAACCCACCGATTTTATGGATCCGAATAACATCACGAACAACTCTAATAGCTTCTTCCTCTGTTTGGAAACAATCCACATAATCATCCACATAATGGCGCTCGACGATTCCATGGACAGCTCTGGGTGATTCATTTAAAAAATGTTTTGCGTTTAAATTTTTCATATATTGTGCTATGGTAGGTGAACAGGTGGTCCCAAAAATCATGCGCTCCATAATGTAAGTCTCCACCGGCTGCTCCTCGTCTCCACTTCTCCATAAAAATCTTTGGCTATCTTGGTCTTCTTTAGCAATGGCAATTTGGTGGAACATTTCCTGGATGTCTCCGCATACGGCGATCGGGGCTTCTCTGAATTTAAAAAGAATGGAAATTAGTGAATTGTTTAAATCAGGGCCTGGTAAAAGGGCTTTATTTAAGGAAAATTGTTGAACTTCGGCGGCTGCATCAAATACAAGTCGGATTCCTTTTTTATTTACATTTTTGACGCCAAAATGGGGTAAATAGAATATTCGGTTATGTTG
Organism: Philornis downsi; assembly: GCA_019455685.1. Taxonomy (NCBI): domain Eukaryota; kingdom Metazoa; phylum Arthropoda; class Insecta; order Diptera; family Muscidae; genus Philornis; species Philornis downsi. The sequence continues at coordinate 9,231 of JAHXMU010025816.1, read as the reverse complement.
TCGTTCTATTTCTGCCTCCGTCAGCTTTCTGGCGTAACCCTTGTTCAAATAGTCCTGAATCTTGTCATAATATTGACTGGCGTATTCGCTGTCTTTCGCCATTTTACGCTCAATGGAACACAATCTACTCAAAGCCATTTTGTACGAATCGGGAATAGTCGGCACGTTTTCTTTCCATAGAAGTGAGCATTCATATCGACCATCGATCTTCCGCACATTCTCTTTTAATATTTCCATGGCCCTTTCATCGTCTTTTGACATCAACTGTTTGGTGTTCACCTTTGTGCCCAAGGTTTCTACGTCAAAATAGCCACGCATCATTTCATGAAGTTCATCCATCAAACAATTTTCTTCCTCAAAACGTCTCCGGATGTGTAAAGCGCGCTTTTTAATTGGAGATTTTTCACCGGGAATCGGTCCATAAATAATTGCACCCAATCTTGTAATAGAGACAATCGGCCCAGAATCAGTCAACAAACGGGGAACTTCTAAAGGCACTGTTAAAAACGAATGATTTAGGCTTAAAATTAATTTAGGTTGCACATTAGCATAATCCCGTATGGGTATTTTGGCCATTTCGCCACATTCACGGGGTGACCAAACATGTGCAACGTGGCAACTCTGTATCGGCAATGACAGATCAGCTGACAAATAAACATTGGAAATGGTGAATTTTTTGTCGTTCTTACCATTTCCACTTAGTGTCAAACAAATCTTTTCCGTTTTTGTTTTTATTGTATGTTCGGTCAGCCACTGCAGCTCCAAAGTTTCGGGTTTTTCGCGTATCTCGAGTTCGCGTGCGATCTTGCTGTCCAACATGGACACGTTGGCTCCGTCGTCGACAAACGCGTACGTCGAAATGGTTTTGCTTTTTCCATACAGTGTTACGGGCAATATTTGAAATAAAACACTGTCGGTATTCGCGGCGGCGTGACAATTTCGGCGTTCGGATGGCGGTGGCTGAGAATCGGGCGTATTCCTGGTCGTGTTTCGGTGTGTCGGGAGTGTTGTGGTCGATTGTCGCGGTGGTGGCTCCGTTGTTGACGTCGTGGTGATAAGTGATGTGTTGTGTAGCAAACGGTGATGCGATTTCGAGCAATCGTTTATGCCACATTTCCTTTTTGTGCTACAATTTTTTAACTGGTGCCCCTTTTTTAAGCAGCAGAAACAGGCTTTGACCTGTTTTATTTTATTCCAGCGTTCGCTCACGGTCATCTGTAAGAAATGCGAACAATTTTTTATACTGGAACACTCACCGTGGCAGATAGCACAATTGGACTCAACGGCGACGCCGACGCAGGCATACTTGCGGCTGTTGTTTGCTGAGGAAACTGGCTGGCGGCGACTGGATGCTGTGGGTGCTGATGGGAGACTATCGTGAACCATATTGGCAAGGCGGCGCAAAACAGCTAACCAATTGCTGAAGTCAACGACAGTGGCGGGGCGTTCCAGCAACAACGATTTTTCGGCCCACTGCATTTGACGATTTGTTGGCAATTTGGAGACCAGTTCACTGAGCAGTGACGGATTGGATAAATGGTGGTTACCTTGGACATTCTTTAAAAAGGTTGACATGTTGGAGACTTTGTTGGCAAAATTTACGAGAGCTTCCAAATTGTCGTTGGCTAGCGGAGGAATGGCTCGAACCTTTTCAATTTGGCTCCTAATAAGCTGCTCAGGACGGCCAAATGTTTCCTTCAGAATCTCCATTATCGCGGTAACATTGGCGGAACTACACAGCAGCGATTCAACGGTATCATGGGCGCGACCCTTTAGAGATTCTCGAAGGCGCATTATGTTGTGCAGGTTTGAGTACCCAAATTCCGAAGTTGTGCTCTCGAAAGCTTCAAAAAATGTCAGCCATTCTTCTGGAAGGCCTGTAAAAATAGGAAGAGGGTAAATTTTCTTGTGTGGAATCATTGTAGAACTGTGAGTATATGGTGCTTGTCCTGAAAACTCCGATGCGTTCGAGGTTATTGGCGGGTGCAACAATGGCGTCGACTGCGGCAACAATGGCGCTGGCTGTGGTAAAAATGGCGTCGGCTGTGGCAGCAGAGGTGTCGGCTGTGGCAATGATGGCGTCGGCTGTGGCAATAATGGCGGCGACTGTTGACACGACGGTGGCGGCTGCTGCTGCGGTAATGTTGGCTGAGAGTTGGTAAGGTGCGTCTGCATTTGTTGCGTTGTGCTCCGAAGTTGGTCTTGCAAATTGCGAGTTGAAGCTACAAATTCAGCTTGCATTGCTTGCATTTGTCGCTGAAGCTGTTCCATTTGACTTTTAAACTCACCAATTTCATTTACTGCTTTTGAGGTTGTTGCTGGTGAATTATTTGATGGCGCTTTTGGAGCCGGCTGAACAGTGGTCGGATTTGGCAAAATGGCGGAAGGCGTACTTGGGTTTTGCGGCTGCAACTGGCTGCCTTTATTTGGCGTATATTTCGTGGGCGAGTGCTGGGTTGGCATATCGGTGACGTAGGACTCAAAATGGGCTGGTGGAATTCCTTGATTTCGTCTGCTGCTTGTTCTTCTCGGCTGATCTTGGTTTCGTGACATAAAACCGGCAGGATCACAAAAAACAGGTAAGTAAACGACACAATATCCACAATATTTAATGCAAATTTGACAAAATTTTCGCGGCAGAAAAAATTTGCATTAAATTCTTAACAAAAATGTCCGTCCGACAATAAACAGCAACTTTGACATACACTGCGACGAGAAAAAAGTTGCAAAACATTAACTAAATTTAGCCAAATAAAGAATAAAAATGTCCTTTTTTGCTGTTTTCAGAATAAACACTGGTTTCCCAATCGTCCCCAAGGCCTTTCCCAAATAACGACACGTATTTGGTTTGAGTCCGATTGCTGTTGTTTATTGATGTTTTGGTATGTTTATGTTTATTGTTGTGTTGTGTTGTCGTGTTGTGTTGTTGTATTGTTGTTGTTTATTCTCTGTACACAAAATGTATTGAGCATAAAAAATGAAATTAAAATTAGAATAAAACAAATTAAAATAAATAAAGACAAACAAAATCTTGACAAACTGGACTTACTTATTTTTTTGGTTACAGTTAAAAAAGGACTATGTAAGTATTTGCCTGATGGGCCTATTTATAGACATACATGTTCTAAAAATCTTAACAAACACTAACATACATAACAGTTAATAAACTTCATAATATAGTGTATGCTTTTTAAGCTTGGGATATTTTACATTTGTTCAAGCATTGGCTTTTTTAAGGTGGCCATCACCGACATGTGTTCTTGGAGTTGGTCTTCAAGGGTTTCTACTTTCTTCATCCAAATTAGTTCTTCTGTAGTTGGTTTGTGAATATTCGCAATGATTTTATTATATGGGATAAATATTTTTGTTAAATTCGTAATGTGAAATAAAAATGAAAATTCTTCGAATAGGAATGTATCATCTGTTCTAGTTAGAACGAACTTTTTTTCGTCTAGGTTTTGTAGTTCTGATTTACCTTTGGTTTCTGGTGTGACCATCGCGAGTAATATCAGGAAGAGTATCATCATTATTAATGGTATAGTTTTTAACGTTATCTTTATGCACAGTTATCCCCCTTGTAGTTAAGACAGTGTCCTCACAGTCTTCCTTTACTATATATTTTATGTATCTGGCGTCTTTCTTTTTTCTTACCCCTTTGATTTTAACTAGTATTTGTTCATTTGGTGAGAAGGTTCGATGTTTGGTACCTTGGTTCAGTTTTTCGAGTGTTTTTTCTGATGCCTTTTTTAATTTTTCATATATGACCAGATGGTTTTTGTCCAGTGACTGTGTGAATAGTGTTATTTAATTCTCTTATTGTTTCATATATTTCTTCAGCTATTGTTGTTTCGTTCTGTATTTTGAATATTCTTGCTAACTCAGAGATTGTGCTATGTGCGCGTTCTACTTGTCCGTTTGATGTCGATCTATAGACTGGGGTCTCTATTTTTTTAATACCATATTTTATACACATCGCGTTTACTGCTGGTGTGTTAAGACATTTTTCATTATCAGTCATCAGTCGTGTGCAGTTCGGATAGTTGTTTGTAAGGATTTCTTCAATTTTTTCGCTCATGCGTTCTCTTGATTCAATCTCTCTCAGAGTGATATATTTCGAGAATATAGAAAACTAGACTAGAAATATTTTGTTGTCGTTGAAGTATATGTCCATGTGTATGTAATTTCCTGGTTCTGTCGGTATGTCAGAATCACCTACTGGTTCCCTTGTGGGATTTCGTTCATATTTACCGTATAGACAAGCTGTGCACTTTTTGTTAAACGCTTTGCATTGTTGTTTTATCTCTGGCCAATAGTAATTTCCAAGTATTTCTTGTACGGTGTTTTTATAGCCTGTATGTGCTCTATTATGTATTTTTTCAACTAATTCAGCTTGTTTTTCTTCTTCTCGAATGCCGATAAGTTTTGTTGGTGTATATACAAAATTTGTAGTGTTGAAAGTGTTTTTTATAATGGGGCTGAGTATGTAAATATTTTCTCTGGAAGTATGTATTGCAGTCATTTTGTTTGGCTGTAATATCTTTTTCAATTCCGTGATCAAATTCTGTTCATTCGTAAAGTTTATCGTGTATCTTACTTTGTCCGAAAATATTGTACGAGTTCGTGTTTCATTTACCCTTTCGTTTGGTACAAGTTCAATTTGAATGGCATATGCATTAAAAGGTTGTTTTACTTGTTTGATAGTTTCTGTATACGAACTTTCGGCTGAATGAGCTGTATCAATGGATAATGTATTTATACATTGTCTTGACAAGGCGTCAGCTACTACATATTGATGGCCTGGTTTGTATACCAATTTCGCTCCAAAATCTTAGATTATTGCCTTCCAACGTTTTAATTTTGGGTTTGGGTTCTTCTCAGATATAGAGTGAGTTAAAGATTGATGATCAGTATAAATGGTCAGATCCGTTGTACCGTAGATGTAATTTCTAAGTTTTTGTAGTGCCCAGATAATTGCTAATAACTCTTTCTCGTTTGTGCTATAATTTTCTTCTGTTTTACTTAATGTTCGGCTGAGGAAAAATATTGTTTTTTTCATTTGACTGAGTACGGCCCCAATAGCTATGTTTGATGCATCTGTAGTTATTTCAAATGGCTTATCATAATTAGGTTGAAAGAGTTCAACTTGTTCTTTTAAGCACTTTTTTAATTTATCGAAAGCTTGTATGACACTTTCATCTAAGTTTATTTTCGTTGTAGCACTTTTATTTTTTCCTATTTGTCCGTTATCTCCTCGTAAGAGAACGCTAAGGGGTTTAGCTATGTTAGCATATCCTTGTATGAATTCCCTATAATATTCTGTCATACACAAAAAACCTCTTAAGTCTTTTAATGTTTGTGGTAAAGGGTATTTTCCAATTGTTTCTACTTTTTCAGGATTTGTTGCGATTTCATTGTGCTTAATTATGTGACCTAAGTATTCAACTTCTGTTTGAAAAAATTTTGATTTCTCATCCGATACTTTTAACGTAGCTTTAGCTTTCAATGCATTAAATTGAATATTAATTCTATGTGTTTAATATGTTCTTCGGGTAAAGAGGAATATATAAGAACGTCGTCTATATAGACATAAGCAAATTTACCTATATATTCTCTTAAAATGTCGTCAACACATCGTTGGAATATAGATGGTGCGTTTTTTAAGCCGAACGGCATACGTATAAATTCGTATTTTCCGCCGTTTATGCAGAAGGCAGTTTTTTTCACTGTCTTCCTTTTTTATTTTAACCTGGTGGAAGTCGGATTCTAAATCTAAGATCGTATTTCGCTTGTCCTAAATTTTGTATCGTCACATTTACATCAGGGATTATATACCTATCAGTTATTGTATCGGCATTTAGCTTTCGAAAGTCAACGACCATACGTCGTTTTGGTCGACCTGTTTCATCAACTCCTTTCTTAGGAACAGTCCAAATGGGCGAATTGTATGGGCTATTACTACGTTGAATAATTCTTTCTTGTAACAGTTTTTCAATTTCTTTATTTACGAAGTCTTTATCCGCTATGGGATGTGGGTATTGCTTCGTCCAAATGGGTTCATCTATTTTTGTCCTAATCGTGGCTTCTATTGTTGTGGTAAAGGGCAATGGTCCTATGACATCAACTTATTTATCCTTTTCCTATATATTTCATTACCTATCGTATAATTTATATTACTAATTTCTTCTTTTTTATTTACTATGAATGTCAAATTCTGTACATCTATTGTTGCGTTCAATGCAATTATCCCTTGCCATCCTAGTATTAGATCCGATTCATTAATATTTTCTAACTCGAAAAAGTCTAGGACTTTGTCAAGAATTTAATTTTTTGCTTGATAGATATTACTGTCGTTCCGTGCATGGAAGTAACCGCCATAGGTTTTACATTATTTGAACAATTAAATTTTAAAGATTTTTTTACATAATTATGGGTTGCTCCAGTGTCTATTAATATATTGTAAGTTGTTTCGTTGTCTGACATGGTTATGTGGGGCAACCCGTTTTTTTGTTTTAAATGCTTAACAATCAATTTATTTACAGTACCTGTTTCTACTGATAGACTACTGGTGTCGTCATCTTTTCTTGTGAGGATATTGTTGTTCCTCATTTGTTTGTTATGCTGGAAATTTCCGCTTGGTTCTCTTCTTCTTTTCCATGGTTGGTTGTGATAGTGGAAATTCTGGGATGTGCTGAAGGGGTTGTGTCGTGTTGGTTGTTCTTGTTGTTGAATGGTGTTCCCCGAGCTTATGTCCATCGGCTCTGGACGAGGTTGAGGATTGTTGTATCTTGGTACTTGTCGTGTTGTTTCCATTTGTCTTGGTTGGTGACGTGGATAGCTCTGTTGAGGGTATTGATGATATTGCCGGTGTTGCATATAATGTGTTCTATGATGTTGGTTTCGTTGTTCGTGGAATGATTTAGGAGGATTCCTTGTGTCATGAGACAACTTAAGTTTTGATGTTGGTTGTCGTGTTCAATCGTCCTTGCAATTGTATATGCGTGTCCCAAGCTGTTTGGCGCATTGGCGTAAAGGGTTGATTGAATAAAAGTATTATTTACCCCAGCTATAAATACTCTAACTGCCTTTGTAACGGCTTCAATGTGGCCGGACATCGCTATTTCAGAAATGATCAGGTTAAGGCATTTGTTTATTTCATCATGGAATTCGCTCAGTGAGTTCCTTCCTTGTGTGCATTTTTTCATTTCGTCCTGAAGCACGTACAGTGGGCGAGTATCTGCGTATGTTTTGCAAGCCTTTCCCGGATGGCACAGAAATTAAATATTGTACCTTGATTTGCTAGTATTTGAGCTGCAGTTCCTTGAATTTTCGTTTTTACTATTTGTAAGGCTTGGGCGTAGATTGGTTTATCGCTCAAGCTATATATGGTCTCCATCATCCTACTTACGTCTTCTCTCCGTATTCTATAGCTTTTAAATCACCATTAAAAATAGGTAGTGACTTAAACACATCCAATTCAACCTCGTTTTCATTTGTAATACTGGGTTGTATTGGTGTCCTTTGGTTTGCAGGTACGACTTCCAAATGTGGACAGTTGGCTTGCGTTATTCGTTCCTCTAACTGTTGTACCTGGGTTGCGTGCTCCCTCTTCATATTTTCCACCATGGCCTGAAAATTTGCCATTGTTCGTATTAATGAGTTTATATCTGGTGTTGCCATTGTGGTTTGTTCTGAGTGTTCAGAGGATAAGGATCTGTTTCTGTCGTAGGTGTTTTTCCTTTGTGTTGGGTGCATCAATGTTTTATTTTCGTACGAAAATATTTTACGTCTTTCTGTGAAAGTTTTTTTGTCTTTTTTTATAAAAAGATCTATTTTTACTTTGTTGTCCTTGCTGCGACAAGGATTCCAATTTTAGTCCTCTCGCTTGAGGAATAAATTTATTTATTCTCCTGGCAGGATCGCCAATTAAAGTTTGCACTTTTATTTTAATCAAAAAATATATTTTTTGGTCGGCTATGTGTCTTTATTTCTTTACTATATTTATTGATTTTGAGTTAAAATTTACACGTAACACGTATGTGTTCTTATGTGGTATTTTCTTAAAAAACTCGCCGATTACAATTCTATTTCCTTCCTTAAATACTAAATTCTTCATCAGTTGTAATGAATATGAGTTTTCTTATCTTTTAATGTATGTTTTCCTAAACGAACAGATGTTTGGGGTTTTTCCTTAGTTTAATGTTTAGTCTTCTCAATTTGTGTTTAGGACCAATTGTGTGAATAATAAGGGTTCTTATGTCTGTGGTTTAAATATGGTTTTTGTTAGTTTAGGGTTAGTGGTTTTATCAGTTTAAATATAATGTTTATTTATAGAAGGATACTTAGTCTAGACAAAAATGTGTTTACATATTTATTACAGTTTAAATGTGTTTCTTAAATACTAAGATAAAATAATGTCTGTGTTTTGGTCATTTACTGAGACTGATCTTAATTTTTTATTTTATTTATGTTGTCTTCGAGTCCGACCTTAACTCTCCCCCTAGTTAAAAATGAATCGTCTCGATTCAGCTAGTAATCGTATTGTTTTGTGCCCTTAATATTTCTAGTTCTGTCTTATATAAGATTTGGAATGCTTCGCTTGCTCTGACCTGTCTGATTGTTATGAAATATTTAATTAATTTTAAACTTACATATGTTAATAATATTAAAAAAAGTAATTGTTAAGGTTGAATATAAAAAGTTTTGAGTGGATGTTCTTCTATGGGAATTATAAACTTCTTTAATGAATCTAAGTTATTAAATGCTAAATCTGATGTGGTTGTCAAAATTTTAGTTATTTCTAACTCCTCGTCATGTTTGTCATGGATGGCTTCTTGTATCCTGTCATGTAAATTTATAAAAGTGATATTATTTATATATAGTGTGGTTATCAATGACATTTGTTCCGTCCAAAAGAATGAAGCCTTCATCGATTTGTAGGAATGTGTGATTATATTCCTATACAATTTCACATTTGGCTCTTCTGTTATCCAATAATTGTTGTATACATTTGTCTGGTTCGTTGTTTATTTTGCATATGTTTTTGCTGCGGTAATTTTTACAGTTTGTGACTCTTTGTTGCAAAGTGCGATATTTTCATCAGTTGAAAATTTTCCATGTCTAATACTAAGTGGTGTAAGTTTAAACAGTTTATTTGTAGATTGTGATAATTAATTCATGTGTCCTCGCTACATATACGTTGGAATATTCTAATACATTGATGATGGGTATGAG
>JAHXMU010025815.1:0-11808 GCA_019455685.1 Philornis downsi | reverse complement strand
CCTCTTGACTTTTTTTTGTGGGGATACCTCAAACACAAAGTCTACAGTAATAATCCAAGAAACATCGTTCAGCTCAAGGAGAATATCCGTGGTGAAATGGCAGCCATTACACCAGTATTACTGAAGAAAGTTTTCAATAATTTTCGTTTGCGGTTAGAGGAGTGCCGTCGTAGAGAGGGTCACCATTTAGATGATGTTATTTTTAAAAAATAAACTCCATTTATTACTCTACAATGCCTTAGATTTATTTTAACCATACCTTTTGTATTTATTTTTTAATCTATTTTTTAAATATGCACGTTCTATTGCGCCACCCTGTAGTTATAATAACTATCACGATATTACTATCGGACTATTCACTTACAATTTAGAATTTGCATTGCGATGGGAATCGAAATAAATTCCTATTGGAAGTGTTAAAATATAAACTGAATAATTGTTTAAAAATAATTGTTTACACTGTAATATACTTATTTCGTTAAACAGGGTGGCTGATGAAGGTGCTACTAAATGTTACTCAAAGATGTTGAAACAGTTTTTCTCTCCAAAACATTATCGAAAATTCCACAATATGCTGATTGCAAGAATTTCATATTTCCAACCTGTTTTTTTGTGCGAAATTTGTAAACAGAAAGTTTACAAAACAAAACGAACAAATTTGGATGATTTAAAACAATGCATTCGCTCTGCAAAACTTCAGGCTTCAGGCTTAATTGAATGAAATGAATCTATGTTTGGCGACATATATCTACATAGAAAAGTGTACTTTTTGTATAGAAAAATGTTCATTAGGGTACTTATTCGTATGAAAGTCTCTTTTAAGGTACTTCTTAGTATGTGTGTTTTTAAGGCGCTTCTTCGCATGAAGAAGGCACTTTTGCATAATAAAAGTATCTCCCAAAGCCCTTTTTAATATGATAAATGTCTTCCGAAGTTCTTTATATAAAAAGGCTTCATATGAAGGAGCCTTTCAAGGCACTATTTAATAGGAAAAGTTTCTACCAGGACACTTCTTCATATGAAACATCTCTTCAAAGATGCTTCCTCTTGGAATTAAGCCTTGTTCAAACTATTGAACTTCGCTGTTCAAGGTCGGTCGGAATTATACAGATACTTTGCAACACTGGTTCGCACCAACGGCGTCTGATAAATAAAAAATTTAGACACAAAACATATTATATTTTATGTAATATTTTGGTTTACCTTCAAAAAATTATTTGCGGTTGAAATAATTTGATGCTAGTTCCCATCATGACAATTTCGAAGCAACAACAAAGTTTTCTTACAGTTTTATATACAAGATATCCATTCAGTGGTTTCAAAGCCGTCGGTCTGGCAAGGCTGTCAGCTGTTAAATACCTGTCATCTGAAGTGTTATTTATTTAGCAAAATGTTTGCCATTTACGAATATGGACCATTTAATAACCGAAGAGTGCGTACAAATAGTTAAAACTTGCTAAAAAAAGTGCTGATCCAAATGTGATTCAACACGACCGATTTTTGGCTTTATTGCATGAGAAGTTTCCAAAAGCGTAATTTAACGTTTTGGCAATGTCAATTTGCCACCAAGGTCGTGGGATTTGACGCCGTCAGACTTTTTTGTTGGGCTACGTCGAAGACCGTGTTTTCACGGATAATTCCAAAACGTACCGCTTGGAATGTGCAAAAAGGTGCGAAAACTGCCTTAAAAGAATACACTGCTGCCACCAATCCAGAGGCGGTAATTTAAATGACTGTGTATTTCATAATGGCAAGGTCCAAGCATAATAATGAAGTAAAAGTTTCATCGAAATCATAGCTATGTGTGTTTTATTTAACTTTATTTTTGAAACCAAAATCTGTGACGGAAGCTGTCAATGTAATTGCCAGAAGCTCCAATAGTTACTTTTATTTATTGCAAATTAACTGCGAGTTTCTTCAACTGCAAAGCTATGAAATTTTTTGGTGTAGCCTTAAAGGCCGTACGTGTAGTTTAAACTAAATTTTGCTTTGGTTTGTGCTTTATTTTGTTATGGAAAATATCTTTATATTTAAAGAAAATATTATATAAAAATAAACATTTCAATAAGTTATAGTTATTAAAACATTAGTTTTGGTGGAAACAAAAGAAAAAAAAAAAATGTTTACGTTCTGTGGCACAATTGTCCCTGTAACAGCATTTCTAAATGAGATTTTCATGAAGAACTGCATACTATTCACATGGAAAGTTGTCGAGAATTTCGGCAGCGTAATAAACATTTATTCATTACGAAAAAGACAATTTCATTGAAGCTGCGTATTAGTTTTTAGCCAGAAAAGCCAGTTATGGATTCCGTTTGAGATCAATATGACAGAACAGCAAACAGAATTGCGTTTGCAGAATTTGCATTTAATTCGTATAGGGAAAGGAATTCAGTTTGAGATAAATGCCAGTTCTCCTTCGACAATTTTGCGGCTACTTGGAAAATAATGTTTTGTCGAGAGATCGTACTGAAATTTGGAGAATTTACCAAATGTAGGTCATTTTACAGGAGATGCAAAAATTATGTATTAATCTTAACAGACTAAACAACAGTTGTACAAGGGCCACCTTTTGTTTTTGGTTTTGATTAACTTAAGATAAATGTTGCCATATCTCCTGCTAATACAATGAACGCTGTTGCTTAGCAACGGTTACGAAATGTCAGTATACAAAATATTCTGGGAGCGAATTGTTTTCATTGAGTAATTTCATAGTTTAAAACAATAAAATGTCGTCAAAAGGTGTAATTTGTTTTGATATCTCTAAAAATGAACGATTTCAAGCAGATAATTATAAAATTCTACACCGCAAATTGAAGTCACAATGGGTTATAGAACAGTAAATACGCGTTAAACAGTTTCATAATGTTTGTCTAATGTCTAACTAAATGTATTAATAATTACAGAAATGATATGGAGTTAAAACCGGAAAAGTTGGCCAAAGTGAGAATTTTCGTATTGGCCGGCCCGCAAGATCGCTTTACAGAAGAGGAGTTTGAAGTTTTAAAAACTTTTGTGGACAATGGTGGCAATCTGTGGGTTTTATTGGGCGAAGGTGGCGAAAATGAATTTAACACGAATGTGAATTTCTTTCTGGAACAATATGGCATATACATTAATAGTGGTTGGTGTTGTATTTTGGATAAGGAAAGGGCTGCTTGTATAAAATATTGATTACCTGTTTTATTGCAGATAATGTTATACGTCCACATTTCTATAAAAATTTTCATCCCAAAGAGTGTAGCATTGGTGGCGGTGTGGTATGCGAGTCCATGTGGCGTCATTTACTAAAACAAAATATTGATAAGGTGGATTATGATTTCAGTGATGAGAAATATAAGATACATTTCCAGTATCCTTTTGGAGCCACACTGAATGTTTCGGAACCAGCCAACGTTTTACTAACTACTGGACCGGTGGTTTATCCCTTTAATAGACCCTTGGCGGGCTATTATTGTAATGAGAAGCAGGGCAAAATTTTGGCTGTTGGTTCCGGTTCCATGTTTCGCGACAAGTATTTGACAAGTGACAAAACAAACGACGCCATATTGGACTATTTTCTTAAGCTGTTAAGTAGCAACGATATTCAATTTAATCATTTGGATTTCAATGATGTAGAGGTAAAAAAAAATGGTCTCTGTTTGATCAAAAAATAATACATTTAATACCGCATTTTCGAACAAAACAAATTAAAAAAGTTATAAGTAGCAGGTGTGACAATTGTTGTGTAATAACGATCCAGTAGTAATTAATAATCATTTTATTTGAAATAGCATATCTATTTTTTATTATAACATATATCTGCGGTCACAACCCATAACAGCCTAAGTCTGTTTTTCAATATTTTCAGTACAGGAGTTTAAAGTTTTGAATCTTCACTGAAAATCAGGAAAATGTGTTTTTTTTTGGAAAACTTTGCTACAGATTCCAAGGAAACGAATTTCTTTACTTAGTTATTAACAAAAAATAGTTGTTTATTCTCGCAGTCAAAAGATATTCTCGAAAAAGACACTTAGGCTCTTATGAATTGTTGAACGAAAGAAAGTCAAAAAGTTCAAGTTGAGTTACGCTATTATTCCAGATTAAATAAAAAACTTTAAGTTTGGAGAAAGACCTTAACTCAATTTATGTTTATCAAAAAACGAAATTGTAATTCGGAATAACAGCTTAACTCAAGTTAGGAAAATAAAATTGTTTCTTTATTTTTTTGGATTAACGACTTAAGTTGATTTAGGCAATGATGAAAAAAAAATGCCAAAACAGTCATTTAGAAAAATAACTTAAGCTATTAGGTTTTTTAGGATTAATTGGCTTCCTAGAAGAGATACAAACATGAAAAATTTAGAGCAAATAAATTTAGATACGCTGAATACGATGGTGCTAATAACTCAATTGTGTCCTAACTCGAGTTAGGCTGTTACGGGTTGTGACCACAGATATATATACTTCATTAACTTCTACTTCACATTGGATCAGTTGAAAACGGAGAAGTTTCGGTACATTCCAGAATTTTTTAAAGACGAATATTTTAGGAATATTGCTTTAATATTTCTTTATTCAAAACGTGACCTTTCAAAACACAGTTCTATATAAGATGCCTAAGAATATAATTTTCGTATGGAAAGCTTTCTTTAAAACTCCCTTTAAACAGAGAATTCTTTTTATAAAGAAGGAACTTTTCCTACGCAAAAATGTCTTGAAAGATAATTTTTCAACAGTAAAATGCCTTGGATATCTCTTTTTAGATAGAAAAGAATCTTACAAGGCAATCATCGTTTAAAAAAGTGTGTTGAAAAACAATTCTCATGTATAAATGCTTAGTGGAAGACTATTTTCGTGCAGAAATGTGTGTAAAAGTGTCTTACAAGACGATCTTCATATAGAAAAATGTGGTAGAAAACAATTATCATATCACATTTTGTTATGGAAACATGTCGTGGACTATGATTTTCTTATAGAAAAGTGTCTTGGAAGATAATTTTCATATAGAATGAAAGACAACTTTCGCATAAAGATAATTTTCATATAGAAAAATGCGGTAGAAGACAATTTTCGTACAGAAAGATATCTTGGAAGGCACTTTACTCAATGCCTCGCACTTTTCGGTTAGTCAGATCTATATATAATCAGCATAGGCTTTAATCATAATCATCTGCAACAGCATATTGCAGATTTCGGTTCAATCGGGCATGCTACTAACACGTGTAAGGTTTGTGGAAATACTGAACCTGGCCATATCCTCATAAGGGTTTTGCTAAATTTTTTTTTCGATCAAACAATGTCTCGTGGAATTTTTTCCCCGTGGAAAGAACACAGTACCCAGCAAAGACGCATCGGTTTTAGAATGTCATTTAGATTACTCGAAATAGTCCCTTTTAACTTTAGCTCCCACAAAATGGATGCCATTAGCAGGGAACATAGGCCCAAAATTCGGAAGCAAAAATTTGCAAGAGTGTCTGGTTACACCCAAGTGAATAATATATAGTTCGAATTTCCCTATTCTCTTTCCAGATTCATTGCATTAGTATTTATTATTGATTTTTCTCTTTAGCTCAATGACAACAAAACATTTACTGACATAGGATTCGTGGCTGATTTACCCAAAGCGTGTCTTATTGACTCGATCGGCTCCGAAATACCAGCCGATTTTAAACAGATGTTCGATATGTCGTTGTGCTCATTAAGTAACCGGCTACTCAAGGATGTCATAAACACTTACCAACAGCTTAACGTAAAATACGAACCACTGAAAATAATCAAACCTCAGTTCGAGATACCTTTGCCGCCACTACAATTAGCGGTAAGTTCTTTGTCGGCTTTCCTTTTTACATGATTGAAAAGTAAACTAATTTGTTTGCTGTTAGACGTTTCCTCCCATTTTCAGTGAACCCGCTGCCCCGCCATTGGAGCTCTACGATTTGGATGAAATCTTCAGTCCGCCTCGTTCACAATTGGCCGCCATGACGGGACAGTGCTTGCAGGCCTTGCAATCATCCAAGAATCCTCGCAAGCCCCCCAATCTGAAGGAACTGGACAATTACATAAAGGAATGTGCTCGCATAACCGCCATTATAAATGAGCAACATGATATGCCAACTCGTGAAATTTTGAACATTGTGGCGCAACAAATTATTAGCTATCGTCCCTACGAGTAACAACATTCTGAGCTCCCCCTAACCAGCAGATGCTCCTCCGCCAGTAAACGTGTGTGGATGGTGACGCTGAAGGTGTATTCAGTTTTTTTTTTGTTAATGTATCAGTATGTGTTTATGAGTGTGTGCATAGGTAACACCTACTAGTATATTGTTTGAGTTGTGGAAAAAAGAACATGAAATTGAGTATAAAATAAAGTTTTAAATTTCCTATTTGCACACAAAAATAACAAAAAAAGACGGACGGACCTAAATTTTCTAACTTGCTGTGCTTGGCACATTCCTTTGTGTCGTCTGTTTGCGCAGTTTGCTGTTGTTGTTGCCTCTTTTGTTAACTTCTACTCTCAGTCCCGTTACAGACAACCGACCAAGCGAAATTCTTTTCCTTGTTCTAAATTTCTGATGACGATGATTTGATTGCTGTTCATTTATTTTGGTGGATTTTTTCTTGTATTGGTTTGACATTTTTTTTGTTCGATCGGAGGGTAAATCAATCTGGTTTTATGTTAACATGGTTGGGATTCAAATTATTTTGAATTATAATCAAAATTTCGCAATAACTGAAGCAGTGTGACGACGAACAGAATACAAAGTTCAACAGAGTGGTGGTTGTTTATCTTTTGGGCATTGGAGAGCAATATTGATATACGTTAACAGAAAAATCTGACAAACATAAGTCTATTTGTCGATAAATTGGTTAAATTGTTGTGCGTCGAAAAACGAAACAAAAATTGTAATCATGTCTTAAGCCGTACATCTTTAAGTAATGCGTAGTTGGTGTGACTTCAGGCTGATATTAACCTCAAATAGCATTCCTTTAATTAGCATATACGAAATTCACGCAATTTCTGCAACAGAAATAGCTCAAAGAAATTTAATTTTCCATGTAAAATACTAATCTGTCATGGTAACGAAATTCGACAGCTGAAATTTTCAGAAACTTTTTATTTGGTTGGAATGTAGCTCTTCACGAAAATTTCATTCGG
Organism: Philornis downsi; assembly: GCA_019455685.1. Taxonomy (NCBI): domain Eukaryota; kingdom Metazoa; phylum Arthropoda; class Insecta; order Diptera; family Muscidae; genus Philornis; species Philornis downsi. The sequence goes on along the minus strand of JAHXMU010025815.1, from coordinate 4,670 downwards.
GAAATGAAAAATAAAACGATCAAAACGGTACACCGAAGAAAGTATTCGGAAAAGGGTTTTTATAAAAATATTTGTCATTACATATTTTCTCAACATTTCTTCACTTTGGTTCGCACAAAAATAATAGTACGGTAACGTTGTTAAATAGAATAAAAGCTCTTCAAAACGAATTGAAGTTGGAGATGTATGTATATAAAACACGAAAACTGGACTACATGAACGTATACTAAATACCAAGAGCTCACAAGTAAAAAAAAAAAAAAAAAAGATAAATAAATAAATAAATAAGTCAATTTAAAATTTAAATTCCATTTATTTAAACCTCCTTCTTATGATTGGTGCATATCTGGTCTAGTCTCGAGGTGTTCCGTTTTTCTTCTTTTTCACTTGTCAAATACATTTTCGACTTTTCTTTCTCGTTCTCGTGAGTTTTATTAGATAAAAATTTTTAGGTTCAAATAGCATACCCCTCATTCCCTCGGTTGGATTAGTCCAAGATATAGTTTGAGAAATGCTGTTTCGAGATTGCCGCAGGTGCGACGGCGATCTCGACCTGACGTAAAGATGGTGCCAGTAGTTTGAAAAAAATTATTTTGGAAAAAAAAAACTTATGTTTTACACTTCAATATGCCATGTTGTTTAGCATTTTTATTCGAACCATTTAAACTAAATGATCTTAATGAATTTGTAAACATAGAACAAATTGGTCACCGTTATGTTCAATATTTCAATATTTCCATGTGGAAGGTCTCAGCTCAACCAATATTAATGCTGAGCTAGATTCTACCCTGGAGGAGTCTGCCCCTTCGTTTACTATCGTAAAATATAAGATATCAGAGTTTAAACGATGCCGTAGAAGCTGCCGAGACGAACATCGTAGTGTTCGACCAATTGAGGTGAACACCTCTATCGCCAGACACGGGTAAGAAAATACGCAAAATGGTATAGTGTGATCGTCGGCTAAAGGCGCGTGAGCTAGCTTAAATGATAAGCATTTGAAAAAAATACTATACATCGTATATTGACCAAAGATTTGAAGATAAGAAAGCTGTGAGCAGGATGGGTGCCGCGCTTGCTTTCAATAGAGCAAAAACAGCGTCGTGAAGATTTTTCAGTAGAGTGTTTGGTGATGTTTCACAACAATAAAGCCGAATTTTTGCATTGATTTATAACTATGGATGAGACATGAATCCACCACTTCACACCTGAGACAAAGGAACAGTCAAAGCAGTGGACTGGAATGGGAGAATCGTGTCCAAAGAAGACCATCTATTTTTTCGGATGCGCATGAGATTATTTTTATTAAATTATCTTCAGGAGGGGAAAAAACATCAACGGCGAATATTATGCTAATTTATTGCAGCGTTTAGATGATGAATTAATGGAAAAAGGCCGCATTTGCCGAAAAACAAGGAATTGTTTCATCAAGACAATGCTTCAATTCATACATCCACTATTGTGATGGCCAAAATTAATGAATGAATTCAAATTGCGCCATCACGCACCTTATTCGACAGATTTACATCCCTCGGACTATTTTCTATTTCTAAACTTGAAAAAATTGACCGTGGGTAAAAGATTTACCAACAATGAAGAGGTGGAGTCTGTGTATGATGACTATTTTAAGGAGTTTGCCAGTTCTTGCTGTAAATAGGTTATAGAACCTATTGAATATCTCTGTAAAAACTGTATGTTGAAAAATAAGATAATTTTTCCCAACTTTTTTTGTGTCTTCTTCGTTAGGTCGACTAGTTTTGCGACCGTCTTCGTAATCCACTTTAGGCTGGGAATTAACTCGCGGCTAATGTTGCAAATGGTCAAATTAGGACGTCAATTTAATATGCAATCCACCAGGATTGGATTGATTACTATCGGCTACTGGATCATCAAGCGATGTGGTAATAATTAGTTCACACCGTCTCTATTTTAATCTTTTGTTTCCGGAGGAAATTCTACAAATTTTGAAATTCCAAATTTATGTGACCATTACACTTTTTAAAATTTTTGTTATCTTGAAAACATTTCGAAAATTTTTAATTTGTCTGACACAATGTAAGCGAAAAAAAGTGAACTCGACTCGACAGTCAAATTTCTCACAATCGCACCTAACATACAGCAAAACCTTCATGTCCTGTCTTGGCCACTATTTGCGCCGTCTTGTGATTCGACCACGAGCGTTTTCGCTTGACTTTGCCGTAACAGACCCAGTTTTCTTCACTAGTCACCATCCGCTTCAGAAATGGGACGATTTTGTTGCTATGCTGCAGCGATTCGCAGATGGAAATTTGATTCATGAGGTTTATTTACACCCATACTTGGAGCTTTTTGTTGTATTCACCCTTATTCAAATACTTCCAAACGGTTTTTTTGCAACGTTTAGTTTGTGGACAATCGAAATAGCGATTACCTGATTACCATCATTCTTTCGGCATTTTCGACAATTGGTCTTCCAGAGCGTGGTGCATCTTTGATATCTACATTACTGGAACGGATTTGAGGGAAATTGTTTGAGATTGGCTGTTGCAATATGAGGACCATAAACACTTTGAGAGAAAAACTGAAAAATATTGGATGGTGGACACCATCTTTGACGCGCCATCAAACAATACTAAGTCAAGCAATCACAAAAATGTTTTTTTGAGAACGAGATCTTATCTTTCTAACGCCATCCAGCTTAAGACGATCGCTCTTGTACAATGCAAAATATAGATTAATAAAGCCATTACTAAAGAATAATGTATTTCTTTTTATTATATCTTATATATTTCAATAACCCCGTCCAGAGTTGATGCCATCTCCTAGAAAACTTATGAACTGGGATGTCTTTTTGTATTTTTAAACGACAAAATTCTCTACTTAGATTTTCAAAATTAAAAAGTATTCCGAGGAACTTATCGAATTTTGAGCGCTTATTTGTTGAAATTTGTCACTGGAAAAGTTAAAATATTCTGCTACGGGTAGCAAGATTTATTGAAAGCAACAACAGGTAATGAATAGAAGTTTGCCCAGAATCTTAATTTTGTTTCGATCCATAGATAAAGATTATTATAATGTAAGTTTTAAATAAAAATATTTATCTAAAAGACTTCTTCAATGCTCTCAAAATTTCCCGGAACTATCGGATAAATTTTTGTCGGAAATCCGTAATTATTGAAATTTATTTTTTTTGTTTTGTCAATTTGTTTTTAAACTTAGTATTGAGTTTCTGTTTCTGATTCAAACACCCTCTATGCAAAATAAATGAGTTGTGCTGCATCTATCGGGTGGTTTGGAAAGTTCGTTGGGATTTTAAAAGAAATTTATTTACAAATGTTTATACAAGAAACCAATTATTTTAATCTATTATATAATCTCCCCCTTTTTAATAACTCCTTTTCACCTCTCTGGGAACTTTTTAATCCTTTTCTCACAAAACTCGCGTGGCTTTTCTGAAAAAAAGCATTCAATTCGATTTTCCACTTTCTTGTTGTTATGGAAATTCAAATCCTTCAAGTGGTTGCTCAGACTGCGAAATAGTTAATAGTCGAACGGGACGAGGTCTAGGTAGTACGGTGGGTGAGGAATACTTCCCACCCCAGCTCTGACAGTGTCTAATGGATCCGCAAGACAGTGTGAGGCCTCGGAGAGAGACTGAGGTACTCAACGTATCCAGGTTACTTACAAATTCTAGCTATTTTATGACGCCGCGAACGGTTGAGACTGATTTTTTCATTATTTCAACTGTTTCCCTAACTGTTGCACTGGGATTAATAATAATTAAATCTCTCACTTCCTCGGAAACAATTTCTTTTGGTCGTCCTGATTTGGGAGCGTCCGTTATGGAGAAGTTGCCCGTAAAAAATCTTTTAACCCATTTCTGGCAAGTTCTTTGGTTCGTTTTCTTCATAAACAGACTTTATTTTTCGGCCGGCTTCAGCAGCCGGTTTTCCTTTTCGGATATAATACAGCATAATATGCCTAAAATGTCGTTTTTCGCTCATTTTTTCAACTTATTAAAATTTTTTTTAAGGTGCTAAAACCACTCACAGTTAGAAAGAAAACACAAGTAAGCAGTAAGGAGTAAACAGTTAAGGAAGGAAGTTTTGATAGTGTTTTAAGGACTCTACGTCATGAGAAGTGACGTATTGTGAAATAACGAATTAGCCGGGCGAACTTTCCGAACAACCCAATACAATAGTTCATAGCATCATTTTGGAAATATAAATTATTAGTTATGGCTATATTGGGAAATATAAAACTTGTGGGAAATGTGGAATAAATATGCTCAATATTAATTATTTATATGCTTATGTAACAAACAGAGAAAGAAACAAAAAGAACAAACAGATTTGAACAAATTGAAACAAACTCATTTCTATTCGAAAGAAGAGAGCGGAAAAGTTTCACACAGTTTTTCAACATTTTAAAATACCTTTCGAAATTTGAGAAACACATAAGATTTTCAAAAAAACATACATACGAGTAATGTGTGCACTCCAGGGAAGAGCAATAAATTTAAATATACAACTACTTCCAAAATCTGAAATACAAGAGAGAGAGAGAGAGAGAGAGAGTGAGAGATTTCCTTAGGAAGTGACAGAGAAGCAAGGAATGCACTTGATATGATGATTTTAATATCACACAAGCTGTTTATGGGCTGTGACGAGTTTTAAGCGCCTGCTTCAGTTTCC
>JAHXMU010025813.1:0-34597 GCA_019455685.1 Philornis downsi | reverse complement strand
GTATAATAATTTAAAAAACCAAAACAGTTTTAAAATTTTGAACAACAAAAAAATTGTATTTATGCCAAAATTATTAACGTTTTACCCATAGTGCAGTGTAGAATATAGTTCGGCTTTAATATTGGTTGGACTGAAACCTTTCAAATGGAATATTGAATTACATAGCGGTGACCAATTTTTCAATGTTTACAAATTCACTGATTGTTTGCTTTTGATGGTTCAAATAAAAACACCAAACAACGTGGCGCCCTGAAACTTAAACCATATGCAGAAGGAGCCTTATAAGTATGCCACTTTTCAACAAAATAGTTTGTTTTTTTTTTTTCAAAATACTGGCACTATCTATATGTTAGGTCTTCTAGCTTTGGGATCGATCTCGCTCTCTGCCAATTTCCGCCGTATCAGTCTCTTAGCCATCGCTTAGAAGATTCTCTTCAGAAAGATATGTAAGGAACCAAGGCCTATTATGTCCGACCTGATTGGGTATAATGAAATAATGAAATTTCCCGGTGCGTTAGAGGGCCCTCCATTGCCGCTACCATCAGTAAAATATTTCATAATTTTGGTAAGTAAAAGTCCAGATAAACTAAATAGTAAAAATCATTTAAATTAATAAATGATTTTAAGGAAAAAAATTAATGAAGAATTACCAAAGTAATTCTATTAACTTTACGCGGACTCTGCATCTTCATTGACACCCTTTAAATGTTGAACGTATTCATATAAGCGGAATTCCGTAAAGAGGGACGTAACATTTGAAATACGACAATGTTGTCATCGTTACTGGAGATGCAAGACAAGAAGAACAACTATTTTTAGGTATTTGAAAATGTATTTTATTGAAATATGAACATTGGATTTTGCCACCGTCAGACATTTGTCATTCTCGAAACATGAAGGAATAGCTTGTCGAAAAAATTTACTTAGAAGGATACTAATTAATGGTGGCCTCGCTGCTACTTCAAAATAATAATTACTGCCCTGAAATGTATTCAACGAGAATCAAGGAAGTATATTCTTAACAGTTCTTAACTTGGTTAAACCATTTGGCTCTTTTTTAGGCGTCTTGTTTTCCAAATCCCCAAATGAAATTACCTAAAAAAAAGTCATTATTATTGACATGATTTTTCACTTCCATTTAAAATTAAATCTCTTACTTCGATGCGTACAAATATGAATATTTGTGTCTATAAAACATTTGAGGTGTGTGCAGACAGACATAAAAGTGTTGCTGTTGTTATTTTTAATCAAAATATTGTAACAATTTGGATTTTATCCTCAATAGGCGGGAAAAAATGTACACGCACCCATTTTAATTTTCATATTTCATTCATGTATGGCGATGTCCTTTGGGTTTGAGACAAATATTTTCTATAATAATAAATTAATTATGTAATTTTGGAAAAAGTATTTTATTATAATAAATCAAAATAGAAACTGTTGGCATGCAAGCCAAAATATATCGCAGCCAGCTCAACACGTGGCCTAGCGTACCGCTCCCATTTTTTAAGGTGTTGATTAACAGTGGGATGGAATCGTACAAGTTTATCACGATGTATATTTTGGCAGAGGCTAGAGTTAGTATAAGGGTTTCCCTTAACCCCAAGAGCATTTCCTTTAGTGTTATATATAGGGTGGCGCATAAGTAACGTTAAGATTGATCAGTGAATACATTTTTTTTAAGTGTTTTTTGTCTCTTTATAGAATTACATAACTAAATAATACTTGAGAAATTTATAGTGGGAAGGCTCAGCACAGAACAAAGAACCAAAGTTGTTCAATTTTACTTTGAAAGTCAGCATTCGATTATTCAGATCATTTCGAAATTTCTTTCATGTTCGAAATGCTCCTAGCACTCCAACAATTTACCGATTGGTTCAACGTTTTGGACAACAAGAAGTTGTCTGTGATCTTCTGCGTGCTGGAAGACCTCGTGCAGTTCGAAATGAAGTGACCATTGCTTGAGTGCAAGCAAGTATTGAGGAAAACCACGAAACTTCCACCAGGCGACGTTCTCAGCAGTTAGAGACGTCTAGGCGGTCCTTGCAAAAAATTTTAAATGTGCTGCATCGTTTCCCATATAAAATGCAATTGGTTCGCGATTTAAAACCAAATGATGCACAAGAACGCATTCAATATAGTCGCCGTTAATGCGCCACCCTTTAGTAGTGAACAAAATGCTGTTGTCCTAATGAAAGTGTGATGCAACAAGAGATTTGTGCAAATTCCAAGAATTTGTGGAAAAAGAAGCAGATACTCGTATTGCGAATAATGATCCAGTCTAAACAGCCAAAGTTGCAATTAATAAATTTAGCAAGTAAAAGTTTCATTGAAAGCTTGCATTAGAGGTCACACACCATCGCACAGTGTGGTAGATCACAAATTTAACTGGACAAAATTAATAAATTGCGTAGGGTTCACTTCTCACTTATGTATTAAACAACAAATTAGTTCAAATTTATAAATGATTGTAAAAAATCAACTTTTTTTTAGAACAAGTTTTTTTTAGTAAAATGACGCAAAAAGTAAATAGTTCGCACTGTCAACAAAAAATATATGTTTAAGATAAAAGATTGGTTTCTTAAATACATGCTCTGATATTATTTGTAGTTATATATGGTAATATTTACGTTGAATACAACTAATTAATCATATAATAAAATTGTTAGGTGAGGTTTTGTGTAAAGAGTCGGATTTAGTCATTTTTAGTATTAAAATCATTTTAATATTTTTAATAAATATTTAATAGTAATTGTTTTATTCACTTGTTTTTGCTTTATGACATTAATAATACATATAAAGTACATAAACACACAGAGAGATTTTAATTTAGTCAATTTCTTATGCATCGTTGAAAGATTCTTCTTCCTTGAAAGCATCAACAGATAATAATAAAAGAACTTCTTTTGCCATTTTGCCATACAATTATTTTTGTTTGTGTAGAACTAAAATTCGTTTAATGTCTTCCACTTTTTATCCATTTTTCGGCTAGCTTAAAATAAATAATATTTATGTTTGCCTTAAGATTTCTTTTCACGTCTTCTAGTATATCTTAAAGGCCATATCTAACCATTATTAATGTCAATAAGGTGTCTTTGCGATGTATTTTGGGAGGTTTTATCAATTCTTTAAAAATATCCTTTCTCTACTGGAAAAGTGGAAAAAAATTTATGACAGTCGCAAAGATGCGCAAGATGTTTTTGATTTACCTTAAAGCGAATGCTTGAAAGATTAACCAAAGTATAGATTTACACCGGAACTATCCGGAATAAATAGCTTTAACTCTACTTGAAAAAAGGAAATATTTTATTTTTTGCACTTTCTGAACTTCTCACAAAAAAAATTTTTTTTAATACAATGGAAATATTTAAATGAAAATTGTGATATATTTTCTTGAAATAAAGCTTAATACAGGGTGGCCCAGAATGAACGAAGTGGTGTGAATTCCTTATAACTTTTTTATTGTAATTTTTTTTTTTTCTTTTCTTTTTAGTATTTTGTAAAGAAGACTTGGAGAATTTATAATGGAACAATACACAACTGAACAACGTGTCCAAATCGTTGAAATGTACTTTGTAAATCAACGGTCCATTGTGTTGACTCAGCGTGCATACCGTCGTCAATTTAATGTGCGGGTTGCACCCTCTCTCGTTGCAAATTTTCGAGAACAAGGAGCAGTAAGGAACCTTCCTGGTGCTGGCAGACGACGAACGGTGCACACGGATGACAATATTCAAGTGGTACAGGAGAGTATTCAGGAGGATCCACAAACATCAACCAGGATACGTTCGACACAACTTGGCATCTCAAGAGGGTCGCTGCAGCGAATTTTGCATAGCATAAGAATGTTTCCATACAAAATTCAAATTGTCCAAGAATTGAAACCGACAGATTACTAGCAACGACTTGACTATGCAATTTATTTCCAGCAAAAAGCACAAGAGAATCCTAATTTTATTCATAACTTAGTTATGAGTGACGAAGCCCATTTCCAATTAAATGAGTTCGTTAACAAGCAAAACTGTAGGATATGGGCTACGGAAAACCCGAGAGTACTTCATCAACGACAATTACACCCAGTTAAGTGTACTGTTTGGTGCGGTGTTTCTTCAGAAAGGATCATTGGCCCATATTTTTTTGAAAATGAACAAGGTGTTGCCATTTCCATCGATGCTGATCGGGCCATGTTGAAAAATTTTGTAAGACCAGCCGTGGAAAACCATCTGCAAATATCATTCCAACAGGATGGAGCCACAGCGCACACTGCGAGGGCCACAATGGCTCTTTTACGCGACATATTTGGTGAAAGAATAATTTCACGTACAAGCAATTTTAATTGGCCTCCGCGTTCCTCGGATTTAACCGCTCCAGACTTTTTCCTTTGGGGTTATTTAAAAGGGAAAGTTTATGTTAATAAGCCCAGGACTATTGACGAATTAAAATCCAATATTCGAGACGAAATTAACAACATAACACCGGAAATTTTGCGAAAGGTCATGGAAAATGTGTTGGAAAGAGCACATTTGTGCGAAGCAGAAAATGGCTACCATTTGCGGGATATCATTTTTAATAACTAATCTAAAATATTCCCCATAAATTTACTGTATTTAAAAAAAAATTAAAAAAATATGTCTTAAATAAAAAGTTATAAGCAATTCACACCACTTCGGTCATTTTGGGCCACCCTGTATTAATGAAAAAAAATATGACAATAAAATCACCGTACACTTGTTGATCATAGAACAAAGTCATACAAATAATACGCTTCTCTTTGAAATCTGAATGCACCTGTTGACAACAACTGACTTTAAAGCCCTTTTTTCCTAACCAGAGCTAAAAACAAGCAAACAAAAACTGAATTACAGTTACCTATTGTATTGAGACGCTCATTAAACGATCAAAAAAAACGTTGCCAACATTTTGTTTTTTAATTTTTTCTAGCAAGATTTGTGAATTACCACAGTGTGCAACGGCCGGCTCAAATGGTTGACCACCAGAAAAGTAAAATTTGCAAAGCAGCCACATTCAACTACACTTGTAGAATTGTATATTTTTGTATAGAATTATATGGTATCGAATACGGGACAGAAATCTGAACAATAAAATTTGGAAACTGTACTTTTTATCATCTTGTCCATTCAGCTTTCAGCTCCATCAAGAGCTGAGTTTGAATGGTGAATTCTCCACTAAAAAGCCATTTTTCAACAACAAGCGAAGATCATCGTTCTCTAAAGTATACAAAAGGCAAAAGTGGCTTCACTTAATGCACTGTTACTTTACCACAAATGATCGAAACTAAGTAAAATTTTGAGAGACTTCATTTCAAGTTTGCCACCTTCTAAAACGAATGTCGTTTACTGTCAAAGAAAATATTTGTGCAATATTACTGACTAACGTTTTAGTTATAATGGTGAAATTGGTTGACTGAATTAATCTGTCGATGTAGACGTTAAACAAAATGAAACTTACTTGACAATTGTCTAGGTTGGCACCATGAGGTTAGGAGTTTCAAATTTCGATTATTTTTGTAAATAAACTGAATTACTTACTTACTTAGGTGGCGACTAGAATAGATATCATTATCCATTACACGCCGTACATAGAAAGTAATTCCAAGCGCTTTGGTCTTCTGCGCTTCTTCTCCATTTCTTCTCTTTCTTTTTAGGTGGCGACAGGAATAGACATCCTTATCTATTATACGCAGCCAGTAGAAAATAATTCCAAGCGCTTCCATCTTCTGCGCTTCTCTTCCAATTCGTCACACCAAGTTTCGATAGTATTCGAACGGAGTTTTGAGTGGCCTCTTCTGTGCCGTCCATCGATTTCGTTGTTGTAAACTTTTCGTGATGAAGTACATGAGTCTATCCGTACAACGTGATCCAACCAACGTAATCGCTTTACGTTGATGCGCTTGACCACGTCAATGGTGGCATATAGCTCATACAGCTCATCGCTCATGCGACATCGATACTTTTCGTTAACGATGGTTAGTTTATACATTGTTCGTTGAAACAATTAGCTATGTTTGATCCTCCAAACCCATTTTTGCTGACTCCTTCTTAATGCTTGAGAAGGCTGCAGTAACATGCCGCAGTTTTCCACAAATATCGTCTACATCGTCTGTGAATATATTACTTTCGGGTGGGATCATATTTCTCTAGAAGTGAGGCCGACCGGAATGTAACTGTGAATGGCATCCGTTATAACGCCATGGTAGTGGATTTTTATTGCCTTTGGCCAGCGATCTCAACCACATTTGATTCTAAGAGAAAGCATAACATTATGAGCACTTAATTTTAAGCCTTGGATAAGTGAATTGGCTGCCGAGATCATTTTTAGTGACTATTATGGCAACTATTTCAATCCAAAGTCATTAAATCGGAAGTTACGCGCTTTTTAAATTTAGGGTGATTTTTTAACCGTAGCTTTTTTTAAAAATCGAGTAAAACACTCAAATTTGCATCATATATTAAAATTTTTTATTGGAATCGATAAATTGGTCTTTGCCATTTAATTTTAAAAGATAATTTCATGTTAATGCAGTCCGCAGCTCAGTCTCAAAATATCCATTCGGAAGGTCCAATTTTTCGTCACTTTTTCGAGCATTTCGCCCTATTCCACGAATAACGCATGTTATGTTATCCTGTAAGGATTGTCCACATAGACTAATTACTTGACATAACCCCACAAGAAATAATCAAGAGGCGTTAAATTGCAAGATCTTGGGGGCCAACTCAAAGGACCAAATCGAGCGATAAGCTGCTCACCAAATTCATCCCTCAACATATCCATTGTTTCACGAGCAGTCTGGCATGTTGCACCGTCCTGACGAAACTACATGTCAACCAAGTTAAAGTCAGCCAATTGTGGCAAACAAAAATCGCGTATCATGGCTCGATATCGTTCGCCGTTGACGGTAACGTTTCTTCCACGGTCGTCTTCGAAAAAAATGGACCGATGATGCCACCAGCCCATAAACCACACCAGACTGTCGTTTTTTCGGGATGCATCGGTAATTCATGTGTGGCATGTGGCACTCTAGATGCAACAGTTTTGCTTGTTTACGTATCTGAATTGTTGATTCAGCAGGTCGATTACGACGACCATAAAATGGTCGTATCAAACGATGCACATTTGTCACAGAGCACGAATTTTAATTATAAATTTCAACGATTTGCAATGGTTTCTCGTTTGTTAGTCTTTCCATGATGAAATGGCAAAGTATACTGTACACTTTTCACTTTGACAGATGACATTTGGACGCCATGCCAACCAGTGCTGCCAACGTGAAAAACTTTAATCTTAAAAAATCGCCATATATATATTAATTCAATAAATAACGACAACTGCATAAAACAATGTTATTTTCTAACATTTTTTTTCATTGCGTAGAGCTGAATATTAATATTTTGTATTTCTAAATAGAATTTTTAATAAGTTCTTTTTTTTTTATAATAATAATACTAGAGAGCTCGATTTAGAGACATTGTATATGTACGAGTATACCTATATATGAACAGTTTTTGGCAACTGTTGTTTATTATAGTAATATAAAATTTCTGCAAGAGTAGCTTGAATTTACAATTTACTACCAAGCCATTTAAAAAGTTTAAAATTATATCCTGATTCTTACAAAAGGCATATTCTACAACACTTTCAGACTTTACTGTAAAATTTTGTTTTCAATTAAACCGTGAGCAGCCTTTATTACGTACCGATTATCATATATTTCCAGATTATATACCGATTAACTTCTAACTTTTGTTATCTTTAATGATCATAATTTCATATTATATTTTTATAAATTTTATATTTGATTTTTATTACGTGTTTTTTTTAACTTATTATATTGAGCGGATTCAATCTAATAGATGAATTGTTGCATATTGTAATTTACTTATAATTGGCCGGAAGGCTTTAAATTACAAGCCAGAAATAAATAAATAGAAAAACGTATAAAAAAAATATACCCACATTTAGATGGTTCTTCTCGATAATTTTGCGGAAGCAGTTTTTATTCCTTTTCAATATCATTTTATTGATTGATTGCATCACCGCCTTTTTGGGGTATTTTTTTTTTTCGTTATGTAAAACTGAATGTATTTCTAAATATAATTTTTATAATTTTTTTGTAAAAAGCAAACTTGCATTATAATAATAATTCTAGAGAGCTCGATTTAGAGAGACTGTATATATTCGAGTATAAATGAATTGTTATTGCCAACTAATGTTTATTATAGTAAAATATAATTTCTACAATGAAATAAACGTATAAGAAAATATTGGAATATATATACGATTATATATGAATTGTAATTAGCAACTATTGTTTATTGTAGTAAAATATAATTTCTGCAATTAAATAAACGTATAGAAAATATACCCAAATTTAAATGATTCTTCAAGATAATTTTTTGAAAGCAGTTTTCATTTCTTTTCAATATCGTTTCATTATTGGGGAAACTGTGATTGATTGCATCACCGCCTTTTTTGGTGTTCTACCCTATAGTTGTCAGTTATAACGTCAGACTCACTCTACATATTTTATGCAACACTGCGCATTTCCATTTGTTCCTCTTGCAACAAGTTCGCCCACAGTGATTCCACAATACTATTCCTTAAACAAGAACAGGAACAATTTTCTAATGCCGAGAGTGCCACATATGAAAATAAATACAACCAGTATAAATATCAAACAAAAACAACAACAACAAAATATTTGACATGTCAACGGACAGGATTATGATTCAAACAGACTGTAGTGGAAAGGGAAATGACTGAAATGTGATTACAGTCAAAACATCAAATGAAACTAATACTACTACGACTGCTAATACAGAGTACACAGCCAACAGTCGTAACATGTGCATGTGTATAACATACATACTCGTACATACATATGTGGAACAACCACCCCATTCATAATAAGGTCAATTTTCTTGAGTTATTAAGAAATTTTGAAAAAGACCGAACAAAAACTGTAATAAACCTACATTTTATTGCAATTTCATGGAAATTTACGATATGTGCATAAATTTAATCCGCTACATTTGCTACGTAAACCAAAAAGGATGAGAATGGGGGTGGGGAGAATTTGTAGCCATTTGACGCCTACACCCCCATCAACGCACCTGATGTGGCCAGTCGCGAATCAAGTACACACGCCAAGTAAAAGTGAAAGAAAAAAACAATGAAACTGAAACCGAAACTGAAAGAATTGACCACCTCCGGCGAAAGAATGTGATTTTTATGTAATGTGAATAAGCAAATGACTGAAATGAATGAATGAAATGAATGAGCAGCAGTAAATGATATTTTTATGATTGGCCTCAAATGGACGATCCTTATTTTTGGCCTAATCAACGCCCTGAAATTCGTTTACTTTTGATTCTACCAACACCTAAACCTAATCGCATATGCAACAAACGGGTGTGTTGCCTAGAATGTACGGAACTATAAGATATTACAAATTTTTATAGATAATTAAATGCTAATTATTTTTGATTTCATAATTTTCACATTTCGTTGCCACTTGTAATGGCACGTTTTACTATTACAATGCGACTTTTTATGATAGCAAATCGTGTCTGTGCGTTGTTGCACGCTAAAGTTTCTCACAGAAGAAGGCATAATTTTGTTTCAAATTTGCCTGCCACATTCTACATTATGATGCCATTAATCATATTTGTGGTTTTTCACTGTAACAAATTTTATGAATTTCATTAATACTGATACATTCTCCTATATGCTCATATAAGTTTAATTAATTAATTTTGGGAGGTTATAAAACGCAAAGTAGAAGGCGAGATAGAGACACATTCAGTTTACATCAATTCGCAAAAATTAATTCATTAATAGTTCCCACGTGTTTTTTTTTCGGGGGGCTGTTTAAGGTTGCTCTAAAATTGAATGTTATTAAGCGATTATTAATAAACATTCTGTTGAGTGAGAGAGGTTCAAAAGAATATAACTAACAGGTATTACACAATGGATGGCTTTAAGAAAGGCGAATCTTTTAGAATAAGCAAATAAGTGTATTAAAAACTGTCATATAATTTTTAGAAGCTCATACAATCATACCAACTTACGATGTCTTTTGGTTCCGACATTTAGTGGTCAAGTTTTGAAGGCAGGCCAACGTATGAGACAAATATAGTTAATTTTTTTTCTTAATTAACCACACGAGATTTATTTATCAACAAATTCATGAAATATGTCAAGGAATCATATTATTTCATCAATTGATTTTCAATAATATACGTAAAAATTTGTTACATAACCGTAAAACGACGCCGGGACGTTGACAATTATAATATTGAATTGGTGAAAGAATTCATTTACCTCGGTTCCGCTGTCAACAAAACGAATGATGCCAGTATGGAGATAAAGTGGAGAGTGTTGCTTGCTAACAGATGTTACTGTGGGCTAAGCAAGCGATTCAATGGCAAAGTCCTCTCTTGACAAACAAAAATCTGACTGTATCGGACATTGGTTCTAGCTGTCTTATTATGTGGTGCAGAATCCTGGGTTATGAGGCAACCAGGTGAATCTGTACTGGCAGTTTTCGAGAGGAAAATACTTCGAAAAATATAGGGTGATTTTTTAACCGTAGATTTTTTGTAAAAATCGAATAAAACACTCCAATTTGTATCATATATTACAATTTTTTTTTTGGAATCGATAAATTGGTCTTTGCCATTTAATTTTTAAAGATAATGTCATGTAAATGTAGTCCGCAGCTCCGTCTCAAAATGTCTATTTGGAAGGCCCAAATTTTCGTCAATTTTTCGAGCATTTCGGATTTTATTTCACGAATAGCGCGTGTTATGTTATCCTGTAAGGCTTCCATAGTGTTCGGCTTGTGCACATAGACTGACGACTTGGCATAACCCCACAAGAAATAATCAAGAGGCGTTAAATCGCAAGATCTTGGGGGCCAACTCACAGGGCCAAATCGAGAGATAAGCTGCTCACCAAATTCATCCCTCTACAGACGAATTAGACAGACAGGTGTCTTGCCAAATTTTTCGACAAAATATATATATACTACAAAGGATACAAGAATTCGCACTGTCAAATGATATAGTGAAGAAAGAGCAGTTTGGTTTTAAAAAAGAACATTCAACAATACACCAGGTTAAAAGAATTATAAATTTCATCGAAGACAATAAAACAAACAGAAGAAGTACTGGAATGGTGTTTTTAGATGTAGAAAAAGCATTTGATGCTGTATACAAATTAAAAATTATGGGCTTACCTATATATCTTCAAAAAATTGTAAAAAGTTTCTTGAAAAATAGAAAAATGGTGGTTACTGTGGATAATATAAAATCTACGGAAAGACATATTCTTGCTGGAGTACCTCAAGGATCTATCCTATCTCCTATGTTGTATGCTTTGTATACATCGGTTTTAAAGTACTGACGAAATATAACACTGCACTGTACGCTGATGATACTGCAATCATAATAAAAGAAAAGTTATCAAATGCAATAATAAAAAATATGGACAAATCACTTATACACGCAGAAAAATATTTCTCAAAATGGAAAATAAAAATCAATCAGGACAAAACACAAGCCATAATTTTTCCATTTAATAAGTCGCCCAAGAGAATCCCCACTGTGCCTCTAAATATGCAAGGCACGGGAATTCCACTTCAAAATAGTATCAAGTATCTGGGTATTATGCTTGATAAAAAGCTGACATTTAAAAACACACGTATACAAGACATGCGAAAAGGTATTGAGTATCACATGCCCAAACGCTGAAAACGACGACGAATTGACAATTTCACGATCATCATTAACACTGGCCGCTACGGCTGCAATATTTTCTTCGATACGCACTCTACGCATGCCAGTCAATAGTTTTATGTCCAACTAAGTAAATTTGGTGCAAACTTTGGAGACAACAGCCCGAATTGTTGATTCAGTAGGTCTATTATGACGACCATAAAATGGTCGTATCAAACGATGCACATTTGTCACAGAGCACGAATTTTGATAATAAATTTCAACGATTTGCAATCGTTGCTCGTTTGTTAGTCTTTCCATGATGAAATGGCAGAGTATACTGTAGACTTTTCACTTTGACAGATGACATTTGGACGTCATTACCAATCTGGGCTGCCAACCTGAAAATCTTAAATCTTAAAAAATCACCTTATATATGGAAACATCATCGTTAACGGAGAGTATCAGCGTCGCATGAACAGCGAGCTGTATGAGCTTTATGCCGACATGGACGTGGTCAAACGCATTAACACACACAGCGATTGCGTTGGCTTGGTCATGTTGTGTGGATGGACCCAAATGCTTCGGCACGGAAAGTTTTCGACAACGGACTCGACGGACGGCGCAGAAGAGGGCGATCGAAGCTCCGTTGGAATGAGCAGTCTTTTGAAATACTATCGAAACTTGGTGTGACGAATTGGAGGAGAAGCGCAGAAGACCAAAGCACTTAGAATTATTTTCTGCGAGCGTCGTATAACAGATAAAATATGTCTATTCCAGTGGCCACCTAAGAAGAAGAGAAGGACCACACAAAATTGGACTATGCTGCTGTTTGTTGGACATAAGCAACGCTATAGTCGGTAAATGCGGACCATAAAATATATTATACCATTAGGTCCGAAAAATAAAATTGTGTATATGATGCAATTTTATCATATCAGATATAGCAAGTGCATAAAATGGGAAAATTCGGATGAAAAATATAGGCTGTGAAGACGAAAGAACTAAATTTCCGATAAAAAAAAATATAGCCTGTGAAAACGATAAAACCAAATTTCGACGGTTTATTTGAATAGCGCAACATATATGAAAATATGGACCGATATGGTCTTCATTTCAACAGGGATTTCCTTAACTCAACTAAGCAACAGGAACTAAAACTACATAAATTCCAGTATTAATTGTGACGTCTATTAGCCACGAAGCTAAATTTTCTTGGTACTTTTGTATGGGGACTTTGTCAAAACATGTAACGATGGAATTGTCATTGACTCGCCCGTTTAGTAGACACTAAATATAAACGTCAATTATAACTGTGGCTTTTAGAAGCGGCATAACAAAGCTTGGAGAGTCAATTTCTATGAGGAAAATTTTTAAACTAACTAATTCTAGAAAATTCAATGTAATTCACCATTATTCAGTGTAATTCATAATAATTCAAGGAAGAGGTTTAACTGGGTAAAACAATATTCTTTAAAATATTATTATATCAACTCTTAAAGAAGTTTAGTGATGATATTACAGATATTCAAATGTTGTAAAAATCTGTTCTATTTTCATTATTAATCATATTCAGTAAGCAATTTCTTATATTATTACTTCAAAATAATTGAATTTTTGGAATTACTATAAAAACAGTATTCTTCTATGGCGTTTACATTGATTGTACATCAAGGAGAAATTAAAATGGTTTTGACTCTATGCCGCTTACACTTTCTCAATTGAATATGCTATTACTATAAAGCTGTTTAAAACCTAAAATTTTGGAAAATCAATTTGGAAAAAGGCTTTTTTATATAGGGTGATTTTTTAAGATTTAAGTTTTCCAGGTTGGCAGCACTGGTTGGTAATGGCGTCCAAATGTCATCTGTCAAAGTGAAAAGTGCACAGTATACTCTGCCACTTCATCATGGAAAGAATCAAAATTGGTGCTCTGAGACAAATGAGCATCGTTTGATACGACCATCTTATGGTCGTCATAATCGACCTGCTGAATTAACAATTCGTGCTCTTAACTCCAAATTTCACACCAAATTTACTTTGCTGGATGTAAAACCATCGACTCGCATGCGTAGAGTGCGCGCAGAAGAAAATATCGCAGCCGTAGCGCCCAGTGTTAATGACGATCGTGAAATGTCAATTCGTTGCCGTTCTCAGCGATTGGGCATGCGTTACTCACTCCCAAGGAATTTTGTTTTGCCCCAATTGGCTGAGTTGAACTTGGTTGACATGTGGTTTCATCAGAACGGTGCAACATGCCACAATGGATACGTTAAGGGATGAATTTGGTGAGCAGCTTATCTCTCGATATGGCCCTGTGAGTTGGCCTCCAAGATCTTGCGATTTGACGCCTCTTAATTATTTCTTGTAGGATTGTGTCAAGTCGTTAGTCTATGTGGACAAGCCGAACACTATTGAAGCCTTACAGGATAACATAACACGCATTATTCGTGGTATACAGGCCGAAATGCTCGAAAAAGTGACGAAAAATTGGACCTTCCGAATGGGCATTTTGAGACGGAGTCGCGGGCAAGATTTACATGAAATTATCTCTAAAAATTAAATGGCGAAGACGATTATCGATTCCAAACAAATTTTTCAATATATGATGCAAATTTGAGCGTTTTATTCGATTTAAAAAAACTACGATTTAAAAAAAATCAAAATCATGCAGAGAACAGCAAGTTATGATCGCATAGCCTTACCATCAAAATAAAGACAACGATCAACTTTTACAATTCGTCCTTATGGATCTCTGAAGCAATATTGGTTCAGAATCATCAGGTTTAATATACTTAAAGGATCGGAATAAAATTCTGGTTATTTTTATGAATTTTAAATTTTAGTTTGTTCAACACAAAGGCATTTTTAAAATATCTTTGTAATTTTCTTTGTAATTTTTTTTTTTCGAAAATTTTGAAAAAACCGGTTTTGATCGAGAAAACTGGTTTGCCAGTTTTCAGTTTTGGCTTGAACTCTCTAGGCTTAACAAATCTTTAATAAGCACCTAAACTAAAGCAAATTTTGCTTTGGCAAAAACATTGAATGTAAATCCAATTTAATGCTTCATTTTTTTTTTACAAAGTTAAACAAATTCGCCTTAATTTTTAAACATCTTAAAATTGCCTATCTTCCATTTTACGCTTTGCTCCACCCAATGTGGTAATGTTCTTCGTCGACGCGGGACAACAGTTGGTCGGCCATTAATCATCTTTTTGCGTTTTATTTTTCGCATTGGCAGCATTACATGTAGATTTCTTAATTACCATTTCGCTTTTTGATTACCATTAGCATTCGAATTTGTACAGAAAATCTTCATTTCGAGATGTAAACTTTGTAATCTTTGATTTTTGGCATAATTACATTTTCGGCTTGTTCTTGTTCTTATGTTTAGACACGAAACAATAATAATAATGATGATGGTTGAAAATACGAACAGAATTTATATCTTTTATACAAAAAATACTTCGTGTATATGTATGTATTATATCGTATGTATGTATGTAAATGCATCATACATTTGGTTATAACAGTTCTTGCGTCAAACCGCATAAATTCGCTTGCCGCCAGCGATGTCAGTGAGTGAGTCATAATTAAGCTGTTTATTTTGTGCTCTTGTTTAAGCGACACCCATTGTTTGTCGACCACATTTGCACTGTGAATTTGCAAAATGAAGAGTCTCAGTGCGATCAGCCAATGATGCAATTTGTGTGGCAGTGTTAGTAGGTGGGGCGTGACAAGTGATTCGTGTGCATGTGAAACAGGTTCGTTGCGCAAAAATGGAGTCCAATAAATGCTGTTGCAGTTCGTAATGAAGAATTGAATATACATATGAATAGAATCAGAGCGATAACTTTTGTTTTCTCATATATTCTTACAGAAGAAGAACAAGAGATGGTATTAATCTTGTTGCGGACTTTAAACGTTATAAATCTTTGTATTTTCTTAGTGTTGCCATATTTCAACGGAAACTCCAGAAAGTTGAGGTATCATTTTTATGAATTTCTAATTTTGAAAAAAAAAATTTTTTAATTTTTTTTTACTTCCAGTTGCTTATAAGGTATACTTTCCCCGGTAGAACAGAACCAAATTTTTTTTGTATAATATTAATAAGAACAGGAACTTTTATTTCAATGATTACAATAATATTAATAAAATACTTTGCAAGTCCTTGCGTTGACTGCTCAAAGATCCAGAAGAGAAGAGACTCATTTGAAATTGCTAAAATTTCAGTAAGCTACAAATGTTACTGGTTTGAGCGAGGTTTATCTTCTTATTGATAAGCAAAATAACAACAACACAACAACAGTAATTAGCATAGGCTGATGTTGTGAAGTGAATGTATGTATCAGGGGTTAAGATGCTGAGAGTTAAGATACTGGGAGTTAAGATGCAATATTATTTAGTGTACAGTGAGGAAAATTAGAATAGGTCCATTATATATTATATAAGATTAATAATGTTATTTAGAAATTAGATCCACTATGTTAGATGAGGTCAGTAATAATGTAACACCAGGAAAGAAAGGAAGAGTCATTTATGTTTATGAGTGTATATTGCATCTGTTCCCCGAATAGAATAGAGGTGGTAAATTAATTTTCCATATTCCGTAATAACCTGGGCAGAAAATTTTAAATATTGCATCAATTTCCATTAAGTTCTAAACATATTTTTCCGCGTAAGAAATCCGTTCTTGGTAACAACCCCTTAAGGATTGCTTCAGATATGGAGACCTAAAATTTCATATTTCATACTCTGCGGCTACAGTCTAACGATGAAAATTTTTCTTTTACAGTCATCAAATTCTAGACAACGAATAATACTCATTTAAGCTTAATATGGATGGAGGTTCGTATCCAAATGCAAAAAAAGCCATAATGAGCCGTAGGAAAGGCCCAATTGCTGAGAATGCTATGGAATCGACAAATTCGGATTATCCATCATACTTTCATCAACAGAAGCGATATTTACCTGACAATTTCTTGCACAGTAGGTCGTTTATGATGACCATACTCACCGCGTAATGCACGAAAAGTGCCAACGTTTGAGTCCCCACTTTTGGTGATTCGTAAATGTCAAACCTTTCACTAAATAAGTAACCATTCAGATGACAGGTATTTAACAGCTGACAACCTTGCCAGACCGGCAGTTATGAAACAACTAAATGGATAACGCTTTATATGAAGAAGCCGTCTTTGAGATATCAATTTATCGGACGGTTATTCGGTATAACTTCTAGTAACATGTGGACCGCATTGCTTAGTGGTGAATGTATAAGACCCTCGTGGCAGAATTTATTGCGCCTGATCAGTTTGCGCCTTAATTGGGGTACAATTCAAAGCCAGGAGCACAAGCTCCTGCTGCCATTTCTTGCTGTTTATTGCAGAGCGCGCCGCTTTGTAGCACTCCTAAAATGGTAATAATTATGTATCTCCAAAAATACTAACCTAACTGACATAAAGGAGTTATCGGCTATCAATAAAAATCAACTCAGGAAATTAAACGTTCAGTTTATAAAGTCAACTAATATTGCAACAATGTATGGAGATAAAATTAAAAAATGTGGACACCGTTACCAATCCTACCCTATTTCGAGTTTGATGAACTTGTCCAAAATCGGTATGATCGATACCGCAGCTTATAAAAAACGCAAAAACATACATTATCTGAATATCTTTGCATTCTGTTACCATGGAATCTGCCTCAGATATCTAGGGAATTATCAGTCAAAGTTTAATCGCAATATAATTACCCGTACAGAAGCCTATACACCATACACAGAAAATGAGGGCTTGTACGTCTTTGTGTTTTCAGCTTTTTTACGTTTAAACCCAATAAGTTAAGACTTTTGCAATTTGTTGCTTAGCCAAATGGGGTGGTTTCTAAATTGGTCCATTTTTAGAGGACAATTTTTAGGCAGAGCAGACGAGCTGGCAAGACTAGGGACGACCTTACGGACTCCAGAAGAGTGTAGAGAGAGATAGAGCGTATTTAGTAGCAAATGGTAGGTGGGCGACGTCCGAGGTTGTAATCAATCCAGACAGGGACATCCATATCTATGGTTTCCGTGGTATCACGCGGTATGCGGTGAATATATGTGACCTATCTGTTTGATCGACCGACTTACTGGCTGCCACGCTCAGACGGCTTTCTACAATACGACGTGGATGAATATAAGGAAGACATTTTTGGAAACTGACTAATAGTAAAAAGACTAATAGTGCCCATTCCTCCTATACCGTAAGTGGGCGAAAAAAAAGTTTTCACGAAATTCTTTACTTACAAGTAAAGTACAGAGTAAGAATTTCGTGAAAACTGTTGAAAATAATAAAAATTAAAAGAATGAAATAGGAGTGTAAAATAGTTGTGCAGCAGGTGGATGACAAAAAGCTGTTTTTTATTCTTAAGGCATAAAAAAGTGAAAGAAATGGGAAGAAGAAAATGATAATATCACAACAACAAATGCACTTATTCTAAAATTATTAAATTAAGGATACACATCAACCTATCAGAGTACGTTTGTCATGGGAAGAGATATTTCAAAATTCGTATTTTTAGGAACTGAAACTGAAAAGTAAAAGGCAACAATTTTACAGTCGCCTAGAACAAACGGCTAAAGTTGAACATTCACCTATCACCGAAGTTGAGCGATGGGATGGGATTTAAGGAAATTCGTTCCCTTAAAACTGGTGCCCGCCGGCCACAACAAAAAAGGTCTGCAATCGTTCTCCCTCGTGATGAAATAAGTGGAAAGCAACCAAAACGATGTCATTGGGTAAAAGAGTTTGAGAATATTTTTGCCGTATAAAAATATAGAAGAAAGGAGAGAGTCCACGGGGGTTTTGCGTGAGTCTCATGCGTGAAAGCCTCATCCACGGTATGCTAATCTCACTGGGCATATTACAATGCGATTGCCAACGTCCCTTTAGTATAGGCAAGATAACTTGGACTACGTAGCAAGAGGAGCCGACAATTTTGGGAGCAGGCAACCGCTACTGTTAGCCCTTTCTTCCAGCCAGAAGATACCAAATTGATTATTCTAGTGTGGAACATAATCCCCATTGGCGGAAGTGAGGCCTATCTTATCACCTCTGCCGCTCTATGGGTCTGTAGCACGCGGTCGCAAATCAACTTCACATCCGAACACGAAGACTCTACCAGCGATTACGGTTTCAACCAACAACTTGCGTGATGCTCCCATAAAGGATCCAACACCAAATGATTAGGCAGGGACTCGTTCCGGGGTTTAATGATCCCCACGCTGCCGGCCAAACTCACCGGTAGGAGCTGCGCAGATAAGCTGCTTCCAAATTGTGATTTATGTACGAGTATTACGGGATTGGTCGCCCTGCATCAAGAATAGTACAGACTGGAAATTTTTACATAGCTGTGGTTACAGAGATCCCAGGTAGATAAAACAATCGATACTACATTGCAATGAAGTGGTATCGAGGAAAACCCCAAATCAATTCCGCACGGCGACAGTGAACGGCAATCATGTGATATAGCCGGGAAATTCCCATGCCTGCCCATAGCCTCGAGAGATTTATAAGACACAGATGAACAATAAACGAACTCAGAACCCTGTCCGTGTGAATCCCCATCATCCTTGGTACCAAAACAAAAAAGGTCTCTGGTCAGAAATCGTATTTGATTTACTACCAGTTTCAACCGGTTCAGCGCTTCAGCAGCAGCAACTGTCGCCCTCCAAGCTGAACAAGATCAAATGGGATCAAGATCAAACGCTCTGGAAGCAAACTCCGCTGCTCCAGCCAAGATGCCCAAATAAAGAACATATTACTGACTATACAGTCCACATCTGGCCTAAATATCACTAATGCCTGAAGGTCCCTTATATCTGCATATAAAGGACGTTCGCATAACATATGCCAACAATCTTCGACTGATGTAATGTAATGCACGACTCGCGATAGGACAGGCCTCTCTTATGCGGAAACCCATTGCGTGACTCACGTCCTGTCAGTGAGAAACAAAGACAAAGGTTAAAACCAGAAACAGGGTTTTTGCCAACGAACTTAACATCTTTTAAAAACTTAAATGTAGCACGTCCGTTATAACTCTCTTCCCAACGAGTTTGCTATCTTGACAAGACAATTTCAACACAGAGTCCCCAAAGCTCAGAACTCACCAACTCGTACCACACAGGAGATGAAGAAGTTGCCATGGCAACAAACAGTCCCTGATAAATGATACGAATAGCCAAGCCCCCAGTCACTCCTAAGCACACGTCTAAGTTGGCCAACAACGCTGACCAGCTTACTTCTCGTAACATATCCAAATGGTTACGAGGTAAGCTCTCCTATGGCAATACCCAAGAACTTCACATCGGTGACGCGCTTGAGCACAGATCCGTTAGTCAAGTGAAGTAATGGTTTGAGAGACAATGTATCTCCCAAAAGCATCATGTTGGTCTTGGTGTTGTTAGCCCGACCATTGCCTGACTATCAAGAAAAGTAAGAGCAGAAACATGTTCCCGTCGCCCAAGTTAAACAGATGGTTCGGGCTGGAATTACCAAATTAGTGCGAAGATCCATCCTACAAAATAGGCGTGTGATAAAAATATATTTTCCAGGTATTTTAGCGGATTAAATTGTTAAGAAAGGGGATAAAAGGGGATGTTGGTTCGACCATTGCCTGACTATCAAGAGAAGTGAGGACAGAAACATGTTCCCGTCGCCCAAGTTGCACACATGATTCTGGATGGAGTTACCAAATTAGTGCGAATATCCATCTTACAAAATAGGCGTGTGATAAAAATATATTTCCTGAAATTTCAGCGGATTAAATTGTTCAGAAAGGGGGTAAAAATGGTACACTAAAGCGTAGTTGACGTTTAAATTATGCAATCGAGAGCATAGATTACAACATCGTTATGACATATTTTTGTGAAATTTGTATGTTTGAGGGCTGAAACAGAGAATAAAGACAGTAAGAGAAGAATAAACGGCACTATTGCCTAACAAAGGTCTGAACCATAAACGATACTACCGTCTGAGGCAAATGGTCGAAGTCAAAATCATGAATTTGGAAATGTGCGTTTTATGGCGATCGTCAATTTTGTTTTTTTTTTAATTTTGAACTTTGATGGCCTAGAACAGCAAATAAATTAGGCATAAATTAGGCATACCGGGCGAATGTGGCTCAAAAAATTCCCCACCTCTCCGATTAAAGAGTTGAAGTTATAAACGTGAAAATTTGCAGTGATAAATAAAATGCATAGGAATCAACTTTCAGTTTACTTTTTAAAGAAAAATGGGAAAAAGTAGTAGCTATCGATGGGCGATATTTTCAATGAATCACTTGTTAACATGTTTTTATAATAAAATTGCATTTAAAAAAACAGGGAGAAATTAGTTGCGCTCCAAATAAAAATAAATAAAATTGCGCGTACAAAGTTTAATTTAAACAAATTAATGTTAAACAAATCCATTTCAACGAGTTAATTTGCAAACACTAAGGAATGTGAATATAATAGATTCTTCTCTCGCTACCACTTTCAATTTAGCTTTGTTTATGTTGTTGCTTCTATCGAATCAGCCAAGGAGATGCGGTTTTGTGGTTAATATTGTGAGCACTAAGGGGTTATTGACCTATGAGGACTATTTTGCACTATTTTTGCACTGAGAAATATGATGTTTCTTGCACTAATATTGTGAACTACCCTCCAGGCAGAAAAGAAAACAAATGACCGCCTTCACATCGGAAAGTTTCTGGCTGGATCAATTTATATGGTGGAGGTAATAATAATGTGCTTACGAGCAAGAACGATTTGACTGAGATTTTGTTGTTTTGAGATATTGAGTGTTTTGCAAGAGAAGCGCTATAATAAGAATTTGATATAACGACAACATCGATTTTAATGATTTTAATAAAAAAAAAAAGTGGAATTGAAATTAAATTCTTCACAGACAGCAGTGTTTGGGGGTGGGGGCAAATAAAATAATTATCCAAACCGGGGTGAGAAATAAAAACAAAATAAGATTTTTCGTTTTTTCTGTATAAATTATTATTGACTTTGGGGGTATATTTTACCTTCGGGTTAGCTCGACGTCTTGATTACAACTGACGTATTCTTCTTTATATTTAGGGTTGCACTTAAGGGTAACAATTCATTGTACTTAAAACTATTAGGGTGCCCAGCTAGACAAGCAGTTAATAAAATTTTTGTCAATTGTATTGTATTGCATTGTTTCATAAGATTCACGCCCTCTGTATTACCTGCCCAGCAGAAACAAAGTAGAAGTCAATTAATAAAGGATCACGTTTTCACCACTTCTAAAGATGAAATCCATGCATAGTTTGCTAAAGAAATGGTTTTATTTTCGTTTATGATTTCAAGCAATTAAAGCAAAATATGTTTGAATGAAAAAATATTTTTTTAAGAACATTATATGTTCCGAAGAAGTAATTTTTGGTAGTTGGCTTAAAGGAACTCCTTTTGAAGTTTGTGGGAAAAAATTTATTTACCCTCTTTTATATAATGCCCGATATGCTAAGTTTCTCATTCTATTTGTAAAAACTAAAAACACTCAGAGACCAAATAAAGAATATAAATTTTTGTATCGCTAAGAATGTCCCTCCCCAATACCGTGGGCTGCAGTCCATGCTAGAGAATATACAAACTTCGGTCCTACAAAATATTAGATGATTTTCTAATTCAGTGCCGGTCTACTGGTGTTTTTAGAGAAGGTAACAAATCCATAGGCATCTGTGGCCAGTTTTTTTTAAGAAACTGACTATTAATATAAATAAAATCCCTATAAAGATAACACAATAAAAAAACCAATTCTTTGATTACACCCACGTCACTCATGAATATAAAGGGAAGAGGCATCATAAAATAGTGTTTCCCTCCTATGACAATCCTATGTTAATTTCATTGATGATTATGCAATTTTTCACCACATACCTATCACAAGTTTTGCTGAACATTCACTTTTTTGCATTCACCTATAGTGGTGGGTTTTAGTAAATTCAACCCGTATATTAGTAGCATTCATATCTTTTACTCAATCGCACTAAATCTGGTATAATTTAGAGAACTTCAGAAATTTGCAAATTTAGCTTTTTCTACTGCGGTTTAGTTTAAAATAAAATATGAACTAAGTGATTTATCACATCCCTTCTAGTCACCCTCGTACTTTTACACCCAAAACAAAAGGACGTTCGGCAAAGGTGTGTATAAGGCAATTCACCAAGCCGATTTTCTAATTATTGCAGCATTTTTACGAATTAATTTATTAGATTTCTTGCAGTAACATTGATTAATTAAAATATTTCGAAAATTTGGTTAGCTTTTTGAAACCACCACATTCGCCATTGTTCAAACTACTGCTGGTGGAATGACGTAAATTCAAATGCAGTAAATGTTTTCTATTAACAAGCTAAAAGTTTTATTTGAGACATTCTTATGAAAGTTTTTCATTATTGCCGTCCAGTCTATCTCAGACAAATTTTGATCGTCCCTAGCCATTGGTTTAATGTCCTGCAACATATCAAAGAAATCATTTAAGGTACAATCCTTCACGCCCCAAGACTTTTCTGACATTAATATTTGTTTTTATATTCCTCATAATAATAAATACAATCAAGATTGCAAATAATTTCCTACAGAGTCTTAGGAAATATTCCTACTACTACTGACTGTGTGATAGATTCAAATAGACACAACGTCTCCTAATGCTGTGGAACTGCCCCCATTGATGACAAGGGCAAGATTTCGTTTGCCCCCACATGATAACTTGAATGAATTGTAAACTATAAAAAAGCAATAACTTTTCACTAATAATCGTAAATGTTGTCATCTACAATCAATGATATTTTTTGCAATAAAAAGTATAGATTTTTTACTACAAGTTTTATGACTTTATTTTTTAGGCCTAAATCGAGGAAAGCAACAACAGAAATACTGGTCCCTGATACTTCGTTCTGGCAATTTGATAGAAATGGCATTACATTGCATGTCAGGGAGGGTAGTGGAGTGAGAGGAGGAGGGGAAATACTATTTGTTTCATTTTCATTTGCTGGTGGAATGAAGAGGACTTTAAAGGACCTTAAAAGCTTACAAAATACACCAGTAGTTATAACTAAACAACTTTAGAGTAGTGGCGTCATGTAAACATTAACAATTGTATTGCCAATGTGGCTACTGGGTCATGCGGCAGAGAATGAGCGTCTTAATCGGAAGAGGAAACACAAACAGGCATCACAAAACTTATCAGTTTAATGGCCAAGTGGCGTCTTTTGATGACGTTCAAGACATAACATAAACGAAATCAAAAAGGAGCACACAGAGTTTCGAGGAATTGAACGTAACAAAACGCAAAAAAACAAAATCATATGAAATGTGACAGAAACACACAAGCAAAGATATATAAAGAGTCATCCGTACATACTAAGGCCAAGAAAGGACATCATCGTATAAACGACGACACAGTGGAAGATGCCGTAAACAAATTGAAGGTAGTAAAGGCATAGTAAATAAGGAACGAATGTATTTAATTGAGTTCTGGCAATAGACTACAAATGCAATATAACTAGCAATATATCAGCGTACTTTATATGCCAAATTTTACTTTTTAACTAGAAATGAACTGCCATCTTTTTACCATTTCAAGGAGAGGCTACTCGCCTAATTCTGCACCAGAGAAGTACAACTTTTTGTCTCACATTCTCCCGACTAAGCCCATAACAATTTCAAATTCGAATAATCTAACATGATTTTGTTTTCGGGCAACCCTTCGGCCCAGAAAATGTTTTATTCCCCTTTCCTCTCTGTGGTCTTAGAATGAAGAAGGGAATTTCAAAAAAATCCGCATTTATGGGGCTTGAAAGCAGTAAGGTGTATAGTTGTTTCAAGTTAAAATTTTTCTTCCATGGTTTTTTCTTTATTTCCTCCTCTATCCCCTGGAAGTTGAAATGTTCGAAAATTCTTTCAGTCGGGTCATTTTTATAATGGCATGAACATTTTTAATCTCATCACCTTATCTCTGTTAGTACTCGTATTTCTGTTATACCTCCTAAAAGTGCTAATTTCCGAAATGAACTCTTCCATCTACACTATCAATTTCATAATTAGAACTTCAACTGTTTGGTGTAGTCGAAGGTATTACCTTTGTCTACTTTCTTAACTGTTTTAACTCCTGACAGTAGAAATTTCGGAAAACGTCTTTTTTCGGTACGTGCCAAATTTTCAGGAGCGATGTTCGTATTAGTTTTGAGAATTCCATCATCTTCCGCCTATCTTGCGCAATAATAATAATTTTTTCTCACGTCTCAAATTCCTTTTTATGGCCCGCATACCCCAAAAGTTTCATCTACGTTGCAATTTTGGCCATTATCTTCTTCTTCTTAAGTGGCGACTGGAATAGACATGCTTATCTATCATACCCCGCCCGTAGAAAACAAATCCAAACGCTTCTCCTCCAATTCGTCACACCAAGTTTCGATAGTATTTCAAAAGCCTGGTTCTTCCAACGGAGTTTTGGCCGCCCTCTTCTGCACCATCCAGCTAGTTTGTTGTCGAAAACTTTCCGTGCGGGAGCATTTGGGTCCATCCACACAAAATAACCCAGCCAACGCAATCGCTGTATATTAATGCGTTTGACCACGTCGATGTCGGCGCATAGCTCATACAGCTCATTGTTCATGCGACGTCGATGCTCTCCGTTAACGATGATGGGTCCATTTATTTTCCTGAGTATTTTCCTCTCGCAAACTGCTACTACTGATTCATCCGCTTGCGTCATAACGCAGGATTCTGCGCCATATAACAAGGCAGGTAGAACCAACGTCTGGCACAGTCGGATTTTCGTCTGTCGAGGGCTTTATCATTGAATTACTTGCTTAATCCATAGTAACGTCTGTTTGTAAGCAATACTCTCCTCTTTATCTCCATGCTGACATCATTTCGATTTTAATATTAGATATTTATACCAGCCGATGGAACCAGTTTTTTTTTTAATTTTCTTTCACAGCTTCATCACTTTTTCCTAACTTCGTGACTTTATTTTATCCAGTTTATTATAATCGACGGTGCTCATTTCCCGCCTTTTTATTGGCAAAAATCTATCTTATTCCTCGGCTCAGCCTCATTTTTTTGGCGACTTCAGCTGCAGCCGCTGGTTGAGGGCGATGGTATTACCGGGTTATTTGTATTTGTAGGTTTCAACTGTACAGGTAAATATTATAAAACGAGCTACGACTTCAATGAAACTTTTATTTGATTATAATGCCAGGACCTTATCATTATGTACGAAATATAATGTCATTTAAGTGACCGCCTTTGGATTGGTTGCTGCAGTGGATCTTGTTGAGGTAGTTTTTGACACGTATCGTCGATTCCATAATCTTCAATTGCATACCAAAAGAAGTTAGTTATCATACGCTCATAGCGATCTGCATTGAAATTCGGATTATCCGTCACACTTCAAGTGACAGAAGTGATATTTTCGGCAGTGCGTTCATTGCGATGATGCACAGGCTCGACCACATCTCTAACGCTTCAAATTTCGCATTATAATGTTGCCAATTCCTAGCACTATGTTCGATTATGACGGCCATAATCACCCCGTAATGTACGAAAAGTTTCAATATTTGAATCACTACTTTTATAGTAAGTTTTAACTATTTTTACGCGCTCTTCGGTTGTTAAAAGATCCACATTCGTAAATTGCAAACTTTTCACTAAATAAATAGCACTTCAAATGACAGGCATTAAACAACTGACAACTTTGTCAGACCGGCAGTTTTAAAAACATTAAATGCATAACCTTGTAGTTTTGTCCTATTTATTTCCTGAAGTTCCTGAAATACCGTCCCTTCCAGTGTTCACTGTGATAGGTTTATGATCGCCCCTTAAATCTGTAGCTTCAGCCGTTTGTTCTGGGCGATGACGCCATTTTTGTGCCCCTAATTTTCTATTTCGGTTTCCACAAGTACGAATTCATAAAGATGTCTCCCCTTTTTCAGCGTGCTCTGAAAAATGTGCATGTCTATCCCTGATTTTTTCGTAGAATCCGCAGTTTGTTCTAAACGATGTTCTATATTCAATCTTTTAATCTGGGCAATGGCACATTATTCGACCCCCTTATGTCTCACAAACAGGCATACAGGTGTCGCATATGCGTGAATGGACATGGAGGTTAATTACGGTCTATCACCTTTAAGACCAATTAATTATATAAAACAAAATTTAATTTTCTATACACTAAAAAAATAAAATAAATAATAAAAACCATTGATTAAAAAAATGTTATTTGAATTTCTTATTGTAGCATAATTTGTGCGCCATCCTTTATAACATTTGCATGACCACGACGAAATTCAGTAAGGGATTTATTGTAATCTAAATAAATGGTGCAGAGAAAATGTGGGCTTCATTCTGTTTGTATGTCATTTAAAAGGATTTTCATTCATAGTGTCAGTCAGCGTCATCTGACAATGACGTATAAAATTTGTAGGAATTCCAAATTTGAACATGGCCTCATACAGTTTTTTCCGTCTCGGGCTATCGAAGGTAGCTTTATAATCAACGAAAAGATGGTACGTGTCGACCTGTTTTTCTTGGGTCTTCTCGAGAATTTGTCGTAGTGTGAATATCCGGTCAGTTGTTGATTTACCAGGTCTGAAGCCACACTGATAAGGTCCAATCAGGTCAGTTAGAATCGGCTTTGGTGTTTTACATATCACACTCGATAGGACCTTATAAGCAATGGGTAAAAGTCCGATACCGCGATAGTTTTTACAACACTTGGATAGCCCTTTTTAAACACAGGACACAGTACACTCAAATTCCAGTCATCGGGCATGTTTTCCTCTAGCCAAATCGTATTTAGGAGATGATGCAGGTTGGTTATCAGCCCATCGCTACCAGTTTTAAACACTGCTGCTGGAAGGGCATCATCAATACTGTTCAAATTGAAGCACTTGTATCTTTTGCAGTTATGCAAAAGCCGTTTTTTTTCCACTTCCAGCTTTCTTTCAATTTTGTTTTAAATGAAGGGATCCTTTATGTTTTGCTGGAGGAACAGGAGTAATATAATATTTACTTAAGTATCATTTTGAAAACGAATAAAAGCAGAACGTCAATAAATAAGTCTTGTTCGAATATATAGCATAATCAAATTTCTGATGCATTTTAAAACAAATTTTGTTAATTTAAATCGAAGGCATCGGTAACTTTCGTGAAAGTACCGGTTGTTATCCATTCTTTGTTTGGGCTGAACGATAGCTGGGTGTACTAATGACACGACTTTAGTCTCTATTCTTTAATGTGATCAATCCTTTCCTTGGATTGGACCACACATTGCGTTTGACACAAAATGGATTCACAATTTTAGTGTGGGTTTATGTCATGATTGTTATAAACGCTTTTCTTTTAGAGATTTTAATCCAATCTTTCTTAAAATCCACATAGTCCGAGCAAAAGGCGAAGAATCCCATCTAAATATCGTTTTGCAACATACAATTCCGATCATGCCAACTAACGTCTTATTTCGCATACGTACGTTCAATACATTTCAAAGTCTCACAGCCAGATCATTATATTATAGTATAGAACATATAATTTCTCCATTTAACTATTTGTTTATAATTATCAATTAAATTTCAACTTCAGCCCACTGTTCCTGCTCATGACATTGCACCGCAACTAGTACATTAACGAAATGAAATCAAACGGTATTGATATGTGATGTCTTCTAGTTCTCTTGACCCTCTGTGCGTGAGGGTTTCTATTTAAAGGAAATGAAATTTACAAACCATTGATAATACAAAATACACACTCATACATCCAGACACTTGCTCATACACGTTGATAACACAAACATACATACGAGTACGTACTATCTATCGTTGACACACATACATAAAGAACATTTTTATTATTGCTGTTTGGAGCCCATAAAAGACGCCACAGTGCAATATTTTAGGCTGACTTCTCGTTTATTTGACCTCATTTTCATGTGTGCAAAACACATACAGAGTTTGTAAAGGACCAGAAAGAACAACAAAAGCGGTCATTAAAATGAAAATTTTTTACATTTTTTTTTGTTGTTTTTCTGTTAAGATCCATAACTTAATCATGAAAATCTGTTTGTAGGCTTTTCGACTACTGTCATTTCGGGAACTGTTTCGCAACTTTACATGCAGAAAAGTGAACGGATTTGTAAAGGATAAAAAGGCCTGATGTTTATGGGCCTCTAGAGCTTGTGAGGAAGTAGCATAGAATAATCTTTGATTTCGATAATATGCGGTTGAGTATGCTTCAATATAATTCTGGACGATAGATTTGTAATCCATAGGTGGTCTCTGATGAAGTATTAAATGATTGAAAATAATTGAGGAAGCATCCATTTCGAAGAAATGAATAGAGATTTTGCAAGCTTGGGTAAGCTTTAGAAGTCTCCATTCCGAAGATTGCTATTAGAGTCCCTAAGAGGCTTCCGTTGGCCATTTGCTTTGCATTGACGAGAGGACGATAGTCGGCTTTCCATAATGGATGAACAAGAAATATCTGCGTATGGCTTGTTGAAGCCGATTATTGATGGTGACAGAAGTCTAGGGCTAATCGAAAATCCAGTGAATAATTTTCCTGGTTTTACGTTGAGAAAAAAACTCATGTTGCTGGGAGGACATTTTTGATGGTGCAGATCAGCCACTGCATTAACTTTGGTTATTTTCCAGTTGTTAAAAATGCAGTTTTATTATGAATACATTGTCGACATAGGGGAGTGCAGCGCTGTTTGTCTTGAAAAAAATCATGAGCAGATATTCCCAACGACAGAAGTTTCGTGCCGGTCATTAGACTGGGTGATGTGTAATGTAGGTGGAGATAGACTTCAAAATTCATGGGGTTTAGTTTTGGTCGTTATAATTATCATAACCACTTGACTTGCAACAAAACTTAAGTTCCACCTACTTGCTTAGGATACGGAATGTCATTTTAGGATACGGAATGTGGCTCAGTTAGATGCCTTCTCACCTTAGTTGCCTTAGTTACCACCAGACTAGTATCTGCTGATAACTACCAGGAAAGACTTAGCCATGGTCGAAAGTAACTTTTTGCGAAATTCTGCAAAGGTCCCGTTTCTGGTTAATCCCTAATAAATAATAGTCAGAAAGCTGCATTTCAAATTATCAGGAGATGTGGTCCGAGAAACGATAAGACGTTGCCATAAGTTTGACCGGTCTGAATTGGATTGAATTGGCCGGTCTCCACTACGGATCACAATTCATAGTATTGTGTACTATATTGTAGTATATCGCCGTGGTCTATTTTTCCAGTGAAAATTGTTGTTTTTTTTATCAATAACCACACCAACAGTTAGGGCGGCTGGTTGACAATTTTTCTAGAGCATGCATTAACTCTAAACTACTACATTCTTTATTTATCCATTAATTAGTGATCATAATATAAGAGAAATTCCCAAAACGGATTCTTTTTTAAAAGCTGGATTTATTCCCTGGGTTTGTAAGCATTTTGTAATACTTGTAATGCCATAGCATTGTGGACAACGTACAGGTACATTGTCGGTTGAGTCAAAACTGTCCCCTTCTCATTCATACTGTACGACTATTTTGCGTGCTTTTTCGTAATTTTTAGTATTTTCTATAATCACGGTCCCAGCTAGAGCAGTCCCTTAGCTATATTTAAACTACTACTGTATACTGATTACATCATTAAAAAAATGTCACAAATGTTGAAAAAATACTTTTTCTTCTTAGGTGGCGACTGGAACAGACACATCTTATCTATTATATGCCGCCCGTAGAAAAGAATTTCAAGCGCTTCAATCTTCTGCGCTTCTTCTCTAATTTGTCACACCAAGTTTCGATAGTATTTCAAAAGCCTGATCCTTCCAACCGAGTTTGGTCGCCTTCTTCTGCGCCGTCCATCGAGTTCGTTGTCGAAAACTTTCCGTGCAGGGAGCATTTGGTTCAATATGCTCAACATAACCCAGCCAATGCAATCGCTATATATGAATACGTTTGACCACGCCGATGTCGGCATATAGCTCATACAGCTCATTGTCCATGCGACGCCGATACTCTCCGTTAACAATGATGGGTCTATATAGGCACATTCTCCGGAGTATTTTCCTCTCGAAAACTGCCGGTACTGATTCATCAGCTTGTGCCCAAGATTCTGCGCCATATAACAAGGCGGGTAAAACCAACGCCTGGTACAGTCGGATTTTTTTTTTTTGTCGAGAGAGGGCTTTGTCATTGAACCGCTTGCTTAGCCCATAGTAACATCTGTTAGCAAGCCGTACTCTTCTCATTATCTCCATGCTGACATCATTTGTTTATTTGCAGCGGAACCGAGACAGATGAATTCTTCCACCACTTCAAAATTATAGTTGTCAACGTTCACACAACCTTCCAAAGGAGTAGACTCTTTGTTCGTTGATACCAGTAACTTTGTTTTGTCCTCGTTTATCATCAAACCCATTTTCGCTGCTTCCTTGTCGATGATTGACTAGGCTGCAGCAACATCTCGCAGTTTTAACTGCAGCCTCCCTCATAATTATCTGCACCAGAATTTTGAAGAGGTCGCACGTTAGACTGTCGCCCTCCGTAAATGCTTGTTTGGTGTAAAAAGGCTCGCTAAGAGCTTTGCCTATCTTTACTGAAGACTTTGTGTCAGTCAGCGTCATCCTACAATGACGTATAAGCTTCGTAGGAATTCCAAATTTGAACATGGCCTCATACAATTTTTCCCGTATCGGGTTATCGAAGGCAGCTTTATAGTCGACGAAAAGATGGTACGTGTCGATCTGTTTTGGGTATTCTCCAGAATTTGTCATAGTGTGAATATTTGGTCAGTTGTTGATTTACCATGTCTAAAACCACACTGATAAGGTTCAATCAGGTCGGTTAGAATCGGCTTTAGTCTTTCACATGTCACACTAGTAATGGGTAAAAGACTGATACCGCGATAGTTTATGCAGACACTTGGTCGCCTTTTTTAAACACAGGACACAGTACACTTGAATTCCAATCGTCGGGCACGTTTTCCTCGAGCCAAACCGTATTTAGGAGCTGATACAGGGTTTTTATCAGCTCATCCCCACCTGTTTTAAACAGCTCTGCTGGCAGGCTATCAGCGCCCGCAGCTTTGTTGCTCATAAGCCGTAACACTGCTGTTCTAATCTCGGTTTGGCTCGGAGCTGGGCAATTTAATTTAAAAAATACAAATAGTGCTAATAATTCCAAAACTGGATTATGTCTCTGTATGGGCAAATTTTTTATTTCCTACTAAACCGGTTTCGCCTATTTCTGCCATCTTTGGTCCATGAAGTAGAGGATGTTTTGGCTATTCTTACAGTAGAAATTTTCACGATAATCAAGTCTGCAGTTAAGCCATTTGCTTAGGTACATTTTTGAGTTGAAATGGTCTTTTCCAGTTTCTACAAAATACCATTATTGACTGTGTTCTGCTAAAGCGTAAATTTAAATTAATAATAACTAATAATTAAAAAATTCTGAAAAGTACTCGCTTTAAAAGACGGTGTTTTGTTCTATTGAGAACAAATTTTTTCAGACTGTGGCCAATTTTTTACGATTTCGAACTTATTATTTAGTTTTTTTTCAGAAGACCTGAAAGTCGATATAATTTCTTACTTTCGTAAAGTAAAGTAGACTCTTTTGGCGTTTGCATAAAACAGCCAATAGGAAAATAGAATTCAAAGTATGTTTAACTGGTCTGAACCAACTTTACATCAGGGATCAAGAAAACAAATCCCTTTGCAACCCGTGTCAATTTACAAAATTTTTACCAACATGGCCTTTAACTTTAATAGTAAAGTGTTCGTTAAAAACATTGAAGTGATCGCCGTTCAAAGAAAAAATTGACGATTGTGGGCTAGAATCCACGACTGGAGCTCATATTCTGTTCTTCTAAAGGGAGCAGCTAATTTGGATGCTCTCTTTTGAAGAGATATGGTATTAATTGTGAGATGGATGCTGGGTAACTGTCTGACATTTGCAAGCGAAAAGATTTTCAAATAGAAGAGGATCCACTTGACTATTATTTTTCTATTTATTTACGTATTTGTCTTTGTTGTAATGCTCACTATGTCGTGCAACTTATATCGGCCATATATAATTTATGATTGTTACAAAAGAACATCATAAATTTTGAAATTTTTTTCATATCCTTAAGATCGTGGGCCCTGTATCTAATCGTTAGCCTTAATGCGCACTCCGCTTGGCTTCTTTCATCTGTTTTCGGTTAATGTTTTTGTTTTAGGCCATAACAAAGCCAGTGACAAATTTTATTGACTTAAAGATTTGGCACTTGGCGCCAAACGTCTGGGAGAAATATAACTTTTACTTTCATAAAGTTTCGCAGTCATCCTCGGCGGGCACCGCTTTTGTGTTTTGCACAAATTGCAAACTTTTCGATTTTCAGTTCAGGCAAAATGACAACAACCAACCAAGCACCATCGTAGATAGCTCTGTTTTATATTCATATCATCAGAAATTATCCTTTGGAATATAAAACACAGAGACACTGCGGCCGAGGGAAAATAGAAATCGCAATGAAATGGAAGCTAAGCCCAACATAGACCACAAGATTTTCGCAAAATTGTTTTTGTTTCTTATTTAGGTTTCTGTGTTTTTATTAATGGCCTTCGATGGCTGTGGCAGTGGCAGTGGCAGTGGCAGTGAGGGGCTGTCAAGTTGACATATATTTCTTATACTTTTACTTGCTGTTGTTTCATACTTGTCGACTTCTTTGTTATTGGTTTTATCTGTTTTTACTAGGTTAAATTGCTGTTGTTGTAATGGCTTTTGCGATATTGCCGGGTAATGTTGTCATTGTCAATTACTCTACTCCTTGGCGTTGTTATTGTTGTTGTTGTGTTGATGTTATTATTGTTGCCCTTGCCGGCGGATGTATTTCTGCGGAAACAATTTATTTACCAATAGGATTTCGTTAAGGGCCATAAATATCCATAAATGTTGCTGTTCTTTGATGTTGTTGCCACTGTTCCACAAACATATCGTATACGAATTACACATTAACATCTCACCGATGAGCTGGATGGGCGGGAAGGGATTAAGATGTTCTGTTGTTGAGTTGTTGGTTTGAACTGTTACAACTTTACTTAACTTCATTGAAGATTGGAACCTATTGATAAATTGTTATAAATTGATTCAAATTGCTTGATTTCTGACTCATCTCAATACATTCTTTCATAAGATTATCACGGAGGAGCTTAAGAGTGTAATTCGGGTATAATTATCAGCATGTTAGAGGGTGAATATTAATGGTTGCACATTTTAAAAGAATTAGGCGATAGGAGGAACGTTGATATGTTTTATGGCATTTGACATATTTTTAAGTACTTTGCGAAATTATTAAAATTTGGAGATCATTTATTACGTCTCCTTTCTCTTGTATCCTGTGGCGTATGAGGAATTTGTATGTAGAAAGTAATGCTAACAAAGTAAAGGGCGTAACTAGGAAGCAATCACGGCATTCTGAAGAAAATATATATATGTTAGCCACTTCTTTGCTTTGCATATCTTTATTTTATTATATCATTCATGACAATCTGACTATATGGGGGGTGTGGTGGCGCATGTGAGACATATTTTAACTGCTTATAAGTTAGTGCTGTAAGAAGTATTTACCTTGTAGTACTTCAGAAGTAGTTACTTTCTAGTACTTTTGTCACCCCCCGACGTTTTGTCATCAAACGTGGCGACTTCAAGGTGTTATTGGAGATGAAAATTTTAGAAGTCCGATTGACGACTAGCATAGCAATTTTTAAAATACTTAGCGATACAGGGTTGCCCATATTCGACGGACCCATGTTTTTTAAAAAAAA
>JAHXMU010025812.1:0-29091 GCA_019455685.1 Philornis downsi | reverse complement strand
TTAAAAAACATGGGTCCGTCGAATATGGGCAACCCTGTATATAGAATATATACACCCAAGGATAAATGGGTTAAATCGGTCAATTGTATGGGAGATATCAGGAGGGGCATGGCTAACCGATTTTTTAGATTTTATCAAGAAATTTAAGTCACTATATTAGAAAAAATTTATTCTGCTACAGCCTATGAAAAAGGGGTAACAGGAAAAAATTGGCATTCGGCATTGGCAAATCGGTCAATTTGTGTGGGAGCCACCAAAACGTTTGAGCCGATACCGGTTCTTTACAATTCTCGGATACGATATCGCAAGATATTAGACTGCGCTAAGTTTTAAGAAGTTTCACAAAGATTTGCGGCAGTTATCGCATCTAACAGCCAGCCAAACAGCTTAGCCCTATCGTCATGAAACACATGTGGTCAAAAGATAATTGGATGCTTCCTCGACTAAGTGCCACTAGGACAAAATAATGGTGATGAATGTTTTTGCATTATAAATAATTTGGACTGGATATAGCTCGGACATTAGGTCAGATTAGGGGCCTTTTTCCTCCAAAGCAACATCTGCCGCTTCTCTTGCCTAAGGTCCCTACCCCTTAAGGTATACAAAATTTCACTTCTTAAATTTACAAGAGGGGATTCTTCGTATTAGTTGTTTTGTTACTGTTTGGCAAAACAAGATTACAAATGGATGTTGAGTGTTTTCATATTTCAGTTTCGGCTTATGGAAGTTTGAATCTTCAATGGGAACCTACTTATTATTCTTCAGCACCTTCACCTTCGCCGTTACCAGTAATCCTCGTAAGCCTTCTCGAGAGCGGCCAAATCTTTACGGGCTTCGGAGAATTCACCTTCGTCCATAGCCTCACCAACGTACCAATGGACGAAGGCTTGGAAGATGGATTGATAGAACACCAACCCCTGAAGGGACTAACTTTCTCGGTGAACGACCCTTAGTGGCAGTAGCCCTCACAAATGTGCCACAGAAATTCTCACCGACATATTTCTATCAACCTTTTTTAGAATCGACAACCAAAAAGCATTTTAAAAACTGGTTCCAAAAACCCGTCGTCAATCTCGGGTTGTACAAAACCGTATAGTAATTACGGTCCACGATTATAACTCAGTTGCAGCAGATTTTTTTATTTACTTAGCCAGATGACTTGTTATACGCCGCACGTAGTAGAAAATAATTCCGACGTTTCGGTCCTCTGCGCTCTTTCCTCAATTCAAGTATTTATAATACCGTCTATCGAGATCGTTGTCGAATACTTTTCGCACAACATAATCCAGCCAAGGTATTCACTGTATTCAAATGTGATTGTATTCAAATGTGACTGAGCACGTCGATGTATCCAGCCAAGGTATTCACTGTATTCAAATGTGACTGAGCACGTCGATGTCGCTCATGACTCATATGACACCGATACTTTGCACTAGCTGTATATTTTATATATGTTAGTGTTACATCCCAAAATTCTGCCCCATGTTGCGAGACGGGTAAAACCAACGTCGGCTTTTTATTGGCCGAGAGAGAACATTGCCTCAATATCTGTTCGAAAGCAATATGCCTCTCTATTCTGGCATTAGCAATTATTTTTATTCACAGCGGAGCCCAGGATGAATTTACTCCAAAGTTATAGTTCTTCTTATTCACTCATAGATTTTTTGTTCTGGAAAACAAATAACTTTATTTTATTCTCGGCTAGTTCAATTTCGTACTTGCTGATTCATTCTCAATTCTAGAGAAGGTCGCAGTAACACTTCGTACTTTTGTGTCTATCAGGAGTAAAAAGGTCACCGAGGTCACCAAATTTGATCCTACGTTCCTATCATGCAACTCTTGGGGAAGGATACTGTATTAGGCCACTCAGTACTCATTGGCATCTCATACAGCCCTTTGATTTTTCTTAATTTTTTTACCTGATTGTAACGAAATTAAACTAGAGTCACAACTAAAGTATTCGAAACCGAAAACCGACAATCTGTTTTTTTTCTCCAAACGAGCATGGCGAATTTTTCAAAATTTCCATTTCTGAATAACCGGTTCAATCGGGTTTTTCGCTTCGGTTATAGTTTTTAAAGTTGATTTTGGACATAATGAAATATTATTATTCATAAAAATAATCAGTAATTGTTTCTAACTTATTTTGTGTTCCGATACAAAACATAAATATTGCCCGTTGCAGGGAATTTGAAAATTAAAATGAAGTTTCCAAAAAGCGTAATTTCACATTTTAGCGACGTCAATTGGCTACCAAGATCATGCGATTTGATGCCGCCAGAGTTTTTTTGTGGGGATATGTCAAAGACCGTGTTTACGCGGATAATCCCCAAGCGTACCGCCCGAAATATGCGAAAAAGTGGTCGACAACTACCTCAAAAGTATTCACTGCTGTAACCAATCAAGACATGCTCATTTAAGTGACATTGTATTTCGTATATAATGACAAGGTCCTAGCATTATAATGAATTTATTTGTGTTTTATTTAACTTTACTTTTGAAACCGGAAAAATAATACCCTATACAATATTTGATTGCTATTACCACAAAAGTTTTCTAAGCGATATTTTTTAAACCGCAGCTGACTACAAAATCATTATAAAATTCATAAAAGCACGCTATATAGTTAATTATTAAAATATTGGTCCGTTTCTAGAAATCACACTCCAAAGTTGATATTGATTTGTCTAATGTATTGCAGTTTATTTCAATGTCTTGCACACATCTTCCTCTATTCTATCCTATCGTATTAGATTTCATGTTGAAATCATTATAAACTCTTTAGAGAACTTTAAAGACGAGTTTGTTTATAGGTGCGGTCTTTCATCTCTTGGGATGCAACTCAGTTTTTAAATTGAATAATGAAAATTGTTTGTAATATTCTGGCAACAGCCAATACATCCCGCAATGGATGCATTTTTGGTTCGTCTATACAAATTAATATCAGAGTGTGTTTTCATATAGGCTCATCTATCATGCATCTGATTGAGGAGATACTTTGGCAAGTTTGTTTGTTGAGAAGGAACCCATTTCAATAAATTTGATTTTCGTGCATTACAAAGATACCACTGCTTTTAACAATAGTGTGTATCTTCTTGGGAACTGTGTATATATTCTAACTTTGTTCCGTGGGAAAAATTCGACAAATGCGGTTTACTCGGTTTTTCTGTTGGTCGAGTTCCTGGAAACAGGATTTTTTTTAAAAAATTGATTTTTCCAATAATTCGAAAATCGATTTTTGAAAAAGTCGGAAATATGAACACTAAAGCCATGACCTAATTTTTAAGAAAACCCATATGGATTTTACAGATATTTACAGATGGATGCCTAAGATCTATTTGACATACCAAAGGGTTATCAAATCTTCCATAAAATTCACAAATAGAAGTTATAGATCAAGTAAGTAAACTAAAAAATTAACACACAAACAATTTTCTTGTTAAGCAAAAGGTAAACAAATAGTTTTAATTAAAACTGTAACGGACGTGTCAAGAACCTTTACTTACAGAGTTCTTTTCCGGCACTTTCAGAACGTCTAAACAGAAAATAATGATACGTGACCCTGCGATCATGCGAACGGCATTTGCGGCACTATCGTGCCACGGTCGGTCACATTATTATATATTATATGACATTATTATAAAGGGTGTCCAAAGGTTAGTAAAGATGGAGCGCTACATTACCAAAATGGTGAAAGTTTTGCGGCTACAGTTCTGAAATTGCGATCAATTTGGGGTCACAATAATGCTCCAAAAGAGTCAACTGTAAAGAGATAACGGATAAATTTGCCAAAACTGGGTCTGTTAGTGATGTAAAGGCAACAACGCGCCTTCGACCAGGTCGATCGACCGAAAATGTCGCAGCTGTACGTAATGATGTCACTCAAACTCCATCCACCTCAATTCGACACCGAGCTCAGCAAATTGGTGTCTCCAAATCCACTATGCAGCGAATTTTGACGAAAGATTTGCATCTTCATGCATACAAAGTTCAATTGACTCAAGAACTGAAGCCAGCTGACCATGGACAGCGAAGGGAGTTCGTTAATTGGGTATTGGAGAGACAACATGAAAATGCTGATTTTGCCGATAAAATCATCTTCAGTGGCGAGGCCTATTTCCATCTTGATGGCTTCGTCAATAGGCAGAATTGTCGCATTTTGGGTGAGGAAAATCCTCGAGTGATTCACGAGAAGCAAATGCATCCTCAACGTGTCACTATGTGGTGTGGATTTTGGGCTGGAGGAATCATTGGACCTTTTTTTATGAAAATGAGGCATGTCAGCGCAAACAGTCAATGGTGTTTGGTATCGTGAAATGATAACCAGTTTTTTCGTGCCTAGAATTGAAGAAATGAATGTGCAGGGCATGTGGTTTCAACAAGACGGAGCCACATGTCATACAGCCAGAGAAACAATTCAATTGATGCATCAGTCATTTAAATCTTACGTTCTAGTTGGGACACCTTTATATATATCCATTGAAAATTATTATATTGAAAGAACAAAAGTGCTATTTTGCACTTCCCATTAAGATGGAAACGCTGTTTCGTCACTCACTGTATATTTTCGTGTGCGAACACACACATTTGCACACATATACTCGTACGCCTCCCCAACATAAACTTACGTATGTACGCACATATATTTATGCGAAGGCCAGAAGATGACAGTTCGAATGCATATTAATAACAGCAAAAGGACCTTAAAAATCTAATGTTAAGAGGTCATATGTTAAAATTGATTGCTCAGCTAAAATGAAAAGTGTTTGCATATTTCACACAGTGGGATTATAAAATTATGTTTTATGCGCCCATAATCATTTACAAAAATAAATGAAATTAATTTTGATATGCGTGGGAACAACTTACAAAATGTTTTTCGTAGTCAGTTACAGTTGTGATTTGTTATTATATGGTACGAAAAATATTGAATAGGGATAAAATAACATGAAATTAGGGGTAAAGACTTCCCTAGTCATGTCGAAATATACTTCGATCACTTT
Source organism: Philornis downsi (assembly GCA_019455685.1). Classification (NCBI taxonomy): domain Eukaryota; kingdom Metazoa; phylum Arthropoda; class Insecta; order Diptera; family Muscidae; genus Philornis; species Philornis downsi. Next base: position 24,088 of record JAHXMU010025812.1, on the reverse strand, counting down.
AAAGTCACTCAATCGACTTAGAAAAAGTTTTATTTTATGCGATTGGTATTGGATGTTCCCGAATAAAATGAAAGTTTATTTCGCTTCATGAATTTTCATAAAATATTTTAGCTCTATAGTACATACGAGGGCGTTCTCAAAACTAGCTGACTTGGCAAAGAATACACAAAAATGTTGAGAACAATTTTCTTTATTTTTCAACATAATCTCTTTTTAGTTTGATACACATTTTCCAGCGATATTCAATAGCTATTATACTCTGTTTATGCTAAAAACGGTCAAACTTCTTAAAATAACCATCAAATGCAGACTCCAGGTTTTCATTGTTGGCAAATTTTTTACCACCGACCCAAGTTTCAAGCTTGGAAATAGAATATACTCCGAGAGACCTAAATCTATCAAATAAGGTGCCTGATGAAGCAGTTCGAACTTTAATTAATTAATTTTGACCATTGCAATAGTGGATGTGTGAACTGGCATGAACGCCAAATGCTGCATTTTTCCATAATTTTATTACCTAAACGCTGCAGTAAATTAGTGTAATATTCGCCGTTTATGGTTTTTCCTTTCTGAAATTAATCAATGAAAATAATCCCATGCGCAGCCCAAAAAATAGACTCTATGATCTTGCTGACAAATAAAACCATCTTCGCCTCCTTTGCTCCAGTTATGAAGTGGTGGATCCATGTCCCATCCATGGTTATAAATCGAAGCAAAACTTCCGTTTTATTGCGGTGAAACAACGCCAAACACTTTACTGAAACAGCTCAAAGATGTTGTTTTTGCTCTATTAAAAGAAAGCGCGGCACCCATTTTGCGTTCGGCTTTCTCGTCTTCAAATCTTCGATCAATTTACGATGTATAACAGTTTTTGAGTTGCCTTCCATTTTAGCTAGCTTACGCACCTTCAGCCGCTGATCATCCAATACCATTTTGGTCGAATACTACGGTGTTCGTTTTAGCAGCTCGTACGGCCTCTGCTACCCAATATTTTACAGTCGTAAACGAAGGAGCAGACTTCCCTAGAGTAGAATCTGGCTCAGCTTTAATATTGGTTGCACTGAGACATTTCAAATAGAAATGTTGAATTACATAGCGATGACCAATTTTTTTTTTTTTGCTAGTTTACAAATTGACTCAGATCGTTTACTTTTGATGGCTCAAATAAAACTGCTAGAGCTTTAAAGCGTTTGTTTTATTAGGTTGACACTTTTCATCAAGATATTTCATCAAGATATTATTTAAGAATATATGGCTTAAATCGGTTGTTTGTATGGGAGGTACATTTGTTTGCCACTTTTTTGTTAAACATAGCTAAAATTTCTATTTGATATTTGCAACTTTTGCTGGTTGTGTCAACTTGTACAGATTCATATCAAAAGAATTACTCCACTTTATAAATCCCATTGATACTTACACACAATATAAATACGTATGTGTAAATAGAATTTCCTTTAAATTGATATGATACACAAATCTATCTACTACCAGAGATTTGTTTCAATTTACCAATTCAAGATGAACTATTGTACAGAATCATCAACTACATCAACGGCAATGACGGTTTATTGACCCTCATTCGGTGAACCCATAAAACCCATCACTTCATTCATAGTGCACATAAATAAAACATTTGCCAAAAAATTGGACGAGGAAAGAAATACTCTCGCACAACAACCATTTATCCACTGGCTGGCTAACTGGCTGGTTGGCTGGCTCGGTTATCCTTTTTCACTTTTTGCATATCCTTTAATGTATGCCATAATTTCCCCTAAAGACAGTAAATGAACAACAAGAAAAACTAAACGCAAGTATCGAGAATACTACATACAAACATCCATACAAATGGACGTTTGTACATACGTATGTACATTTGTTTCTATGTGTATGTATGTATATTTAAACACATGCCAAAAGACCTAAAAGAAAACAAACGAATAGCATTTATATACTTTAGAGACTCCAAACATATTCATCATATAACAATAAATCATAAATGATCAACAATAACAACGACAACAGCGCTGAAAACGGCAAAGGCTATGGTAGTGGCAGCAGCAGGAGCAGCTAAATAAAGGCCAACTACTAAATAAACCATGACCCGCACCATTCGCAATCATACCCTAGCCAAATAACAAAGTCATATTGAAACTAAACTCATGCCTACACACGTACAGTAGTGTTCATAAAAAGGGCACAGTTAGAGTATGAAATCATAATTTTGATATAATTGAGAAGTTTTAGCAACTTATTGGCACTTTAGTAAAGAGCAAGGGAAGTGTTATGTACAGCAATTTAAATGCAGCGAAATTTGTACTGCCGATCTATATCTTTTTCTTCATTTCTGTTAATTTATAGCCCTTCATGATATTTTATTACTCGTTTGAGATCGCTTTTTAACAATTTACGTCGAATAAAAAGGAGAATACAGGCGTCAGAAGCTCGAACCATCAAAGAAAGCGGTCCACGTTGGCGTAGATGATGTACCGGCTTATCGTCATATAAGTAGGAGGGACCGAAGTAGCCTTATCCCATCTATAACATATTGAATAGGCGCCATAAGTTTCGGACCTCCATGGAAAACCATTCACAGAGGCTTGGACGCTGTATCGGATTATCTTCAGAAAAATAGGAGGGACCAAAATGGCTTTATACCATAGAAAAATATATTTTTTGATGTTACTCAAACGCCACTGTAGCGGCCCCTTGCAAACATATATAAATTAGAGTTCTTCCGATCCGCATCTGTCAACTACCGAACGATATTGCTTTTAATTGACGAAAAAGTAGTAAAAATATTGGAAAGGGTTAAAAAATGGATCATTTTTTACAGTTGAATTTAACCGTCGAATGGCAACTTTTTTTCCTACTGGACCAATTGGTCTCAGTTGTGATACGTGAGCCAAAGCAACATGCATTACTAAGTGTTAGTGGGCATGCAAAAGATTTCACAACATGCATCATGTCCTTGTCAAATTTTCCACTGAAAATTCTTACTTTTAAGGTTAGCCATTTTTTCGTTTTCAAGTAAAACTAAAAAAAACACACATAAAGCTATGATTTCGATGAAACTTTTATTTCATTATACGAGAGCGATCCCAAAACCAGCCGATCTGCAGTGCCAGTAGTTTGAAAAAAATTATTTTAATGAAAAGTGGCAACCTTATAAAACGTATGTTTTAATTCACAAGACACCACGTTATTTAGTATTTCTATTCGAGCCACCAAAAGTAAACGATCTCAGTAAATTTGTAAACATGAATAACATTGGTCGCCATTATGTAACTTAATATTTCCATTTGAAACGTCTCAGTCCAAACAGCATTAAAGCCGAGCTAGATTCTTATCTAGTGGAGTCTGGTCCTTCGTTTACGACTGTAAAATATTGGGTAACAGAGTTCAAACGAGGCCGTACGCCACGACGAAGGGGACGTAGGGGTCGACCAATTGAGGTGTCCACGCCACGCACGGTTAGGAAAATCCACAAAATGGTATTGGATAATTGTCGGCTGAAGGTGCATCTGCTAGCTGAAATGATAGGCATTTCAAAAAGTGAAATGCGAGTACATCGTACATTGGCCGAAAATTTGAAGATAAGAACGCTGTGCAAGATGGGTGCCGTGTTTGCTTTCAATGGAAGAAAAGCGTTGATGTTTCAGTAAAGTGTTTGGAGATGTTTTACCGCAATAAAGCCGAAATCTTTCGTCGATTTATAACCACCACCGCCACTTCATACCTGACACAAAGGAACAAAATGGGTGCCGTGTTTGCTTTCAATGGAGCAAAAGCGTCGTGAAGATGTTTCAGTAAAGTGTTTAGGGATGTTTTACCGCAATAAAGCCGAAATCTTTCGTCGATTTATAACCACCACCACTACTTCATACCTCAGACAAAGGAACAATCAAAACAGTAGACTAGAATGGGAGTAGGCAAAGAAAATGAAGACGGTTTGATCTCCAAGCAAGGTTATGGCATCTGTTTTTTAGGATACGCATGGGATTATTTTTATAAATTATCTTCAAAAAGGAAAAACTATCAACGGTGAATATTGTGCTAATTTATTGCAGCGTTTAGGTGATGAAATCGTGGGAAAAATGAAGCATTTGACGAAAAAGAAAGTATTGTTTCATCAAGACAATACTCCCGTTCAAACGTCCGCTATTCCTATGGTCAAAATTAATGAATTAAAGTTTGAACTGCTTCAGCACGCATTTTGTTCATTTTATTCGCCAGATTTAGCTCCCTCGGATAATTTTGTACTTCCAAACTTGGTAAAAAATGAAGTAGTGCAGTCTGCGGTTAATGGCTGTCTTAAGAAGTTTGACAATTCATACTATAAACTGGATATAGAAGATATTGCATATCACTGGAAAAAGTATATCGAGCTAAAAGTAGATTATGTTGAAAAATGAATACAATTTTTGCCAACTTTTTTGAGTCTTTTTTGTTAGGTCGGCTAGTTTTTAGACCGCTCTCGCAATGCTTGGTCCCTGCCATTATGTATGAAATACAATGTCATTTAAATGATCGATTCTGGACTGGTTGCAGCAGTGAATTCTTTTGAGGTAGTTTCTGAAAAAAATATGGCCCAATGACACTTCCAGACCATAATGTGCACCAAACAGCAATTTTTCGTTATACAATGGCTTTTCCACAATCACTTCTGAGTTTATCGATTCCCATATGCGAAAATTTTGCTTGTAGATGTAGCCACCGAGTGAGAAATGAGCTTCATCGCTCAGGAAAAGTTTGTTCGATCGAAAACCCACATTTGAATCACCACTTTTGTAATAAGTCTTAAATATTTTTACGTCTTTTTCGGTTGTTAAACTATCCATGTTCGTAAGTAGGAAATCTTTCACTAAATAAATAACACTTTAGATGACAGGTATATAACAGCTGACAGCCTTGCCAGACCGGCGGTTTTTGAAACTATTAAATAACCCTTATAATCACGTCCATAAAAAGTCCAATAAAGTCTACTTTATTTATATTGCGCTATGTGTTACTTAAACCTACCATTATTATTTTTAAATTTGTGGTACTTAATTTGTAAGCCTCGTTGTTGGTTGACGCAGTCGATAGCAATTAGCTGAGGAATATAAATCAGGCAATCAAATTTGTAGTGCAGAAACAAAGTATATCCAAAATTGTGTGTTGTCCTTCCTGAGATGTGGGTAGGCGGGTGTTTCCTAGGATGCTTTGTACCGCTTACCCATTAAACGCAAGCCTCTCTATCCGATGCTGTAATTAAGCAGGCAAAGAATGATGCTTGCGTACAAAAACAAAGTAGTGTGGCCTTGTGCCAGGCACCCTAGGAGCAGGTGGATTATGTCTTAGGGTTCACCTATAATATGACATCAAACTGATCTTGGAACTCGTTTTTCGAAAACCAAGTAAAGGGGAGAGTCATAGTTAAACAAGACACAGCCTGCCAACAGGTGCGATTATAGAGAAGCCGTCGGGAAATATCAGAAGATTTATCTTTTCCATTTTTAATAGTTGTACGGCCAGAGAGATCTGGTTAATAGACTATGATTGGAGCATGGCATGCGTTGCTGTGTTGATATTGTCTCCTCGGACATTGAAAATCTATACCGTAGATAATGGATTACCGGTTCCATGCGAGGTATGATAAAGTAAAACTGGAGTAGTTTGTCTGCGAAACCCAGACCAGAGGGTTCTTCTCTTCTGGTAGCACGGGTGACCAGGGGCCCAAGGAACATTGTTCCTTCCTGGCCAATGGTGTTGAACCCCTTGTGGGAGCATCGTGCTGGCTGTGGTTGTCTGAACAAGTGTTTTCAGTGCTTTTGCGTTGCTCAAGCGTTGGTGAAGGAAGGCATTAGCTTGAAAAACACTGTTCATGTCTATTCCAGGTCTTCCTAGATTACCTCAACTCCTAACATGGAGGTAGCTCTTCATACCAAGTGACTACAACGGTTCTTTGGCCGAGAGAGGGAGCGGGCCCTGAGAAAGTTTTTCCAAGGGGACCTACTTCTAACCTCTGGTAGTTCGACTAATCCTTTCGGAACTAGTTTGGGTACCCCAAGGGGGCTCTTGCTGTCGCAAGAAGAACATAAATATAACCAAGAAAAGAAGTACAGAAAACAGCACCTGTGTGATGGCATACCATGGGTAGGGCCTCAAGGCGAGACTCATGTAAATATACACAGTTGATTGATTGTCCTTCCTGAGATTAGTTTGTAGATAATTCAGGTCATATATTTTCAACTGCTTTGCACTCTGCTCGCTTGTTTTTATACCTTTATGTAAAGATTATCCTTTAAAAGACAATCATTGAGTAAATAACGAAACACGGCTTGCAATGAAAATTTTAACAATTTCACAACCCCTGTTTTGGATTCATTCCTATTCCAAAAATAGGTCTTATCATATTCTCAGTACACCAGCTCTATGCTGTATTATCACTCGCTACTGTATGTGACAGCCAGGACGCACAGAGAAAAATAATAAAATGCTTTATTATTTTTTATTTCCGTTTTTCGCAAACGAAAATAGAAAACATATTTCATACATAGTAGAGGATGAGCAGAACACAAATAAAAAAAAAAAGCTATGAGGCGAAAAATTCATAACAATAGAGAAATAAATAAATGATGTAGGGCGACGGATAGAGGCAAATTCTAAACTAAATGAATTTGAAAACTGCATATTAACATAAATCATACGAAACGTTTAAAATGCTGTAAAATAACCGATAAAAAAAAGAACTTTGCTTTCACAGAATGTTAACACTTTGAATAAATCTCTTTATGCCATCATTTATGACCGTGTTTGTTGTTTACGTACCGTCAATCGATTTAAGGGAAAGGTAATGCCTGTGTTTAGTTCCAGGTCAACATTGGTTAAATGTTTATAGAAGAGAGAGCACCACCCTGTTGACATAACTTTAGCGTTAAGGAAACAAGATTAATTGATCGAAGTTAATGGACTTTGAAATAAAGTAAAACATGAGTCTAGTAGACATTTTTATAGAGCGATAAATTTTTCAGATTTTCTTAAATTAAGCGAAACTGATACAATAAGACGCTTTTTTTAAAGACCCACGCCAACTGATTAGTTATTGAAAAAATTTAATTTAATTCACTAAGGGTGATGTACCCTTGTAATTGTAAGTTTTGTTCTATTTGGGTCATTTCGAAGAAAACTAATTGTTTTATAGCTGATGCCTGGTTAAGCACAACTAAGAATTTACTGAAATATTATTATATTCCCTATTTTTTCTATACATTTTAATACAAAGTACGAAATATTTTTAAAACATCTACTTTTTGAATAATTTTGCTTCACCGCAATTTTTCAATAACTTATTTTATTAGCAGTTTTCGATTTTCTCTTATGAGACCAAGACATTACTTAAATATAATACAGATTAACTCATATTTTATTATTAACATGCCGTACGTATCGGCATGAGACGCCATAGGAACGCAACTCGAGAAAAATTAAATCTCATGCAATGTAAGGAAGATGTGTCTTAGCTTCACTTTTTTAAGTATTCAGTATTTGCCGCCTTTATTAAATGGAAATTGTTATTAATTATGCGCTGAATATAAAGGGCGTCCCAACAAGAACGCAAGATTTAAATTTGGTGCCATTCGAAGCGTCATTGTTTGACATTTGAAAAATTTTTATTGTTTGCTAGTAGAAGGTACGAGGTTAGTAAAAATGGAGCGCTACACGAATGAACAACGCATTCTCATTGTGAAATTGTTTTACCAAAATGGTGAAAATTTTGCGGCTACAGTTCGCAAATTGCGATCAATTTGGGGTCACAATAATGCTCCAAAAGAGTCAACTGTAAAGAGATTAATGGATAAATTTGCCAAGACTGGCAAACAACAGGCAACAACGTGCCTTCGACCAGGTCGATCGACCGAAAATGTCGCAGCTGTACGTGATGATGTTGCTCAAACTCCATCCACCTCAATTCGACACCGAGCTCAGCAAGTTGGTGTCTCCAAATCCACTATGCAGCGAATTTTGACGAAAGATTTGCATCTTCATGCATACAAAGTTCAATTGACTCAGGAACTGAAGCCAGCTGACCATGGACAGCGAAGGGAATTCGTTAATTGGGTATTGGAGAGACAACATGAAAATGCTGATTTTGCCGATAAAATCATCTTTAGTGACGAGGCCCATTTCCATCTTGATGGCTTCGTCAATAGCCAGAATTGTCGCATTTGGGGTGAGGAAAATCCTCGAATGATTCACGAGAAGCAAATGCATCCTCAACGTGTCACTGTGTGGTGTGGATTTTGGGCTGGAGGAATCATTGGACCTTTTTTTTATGAAAATGAGGCATGTCAAGCGCAAACAGTCAATGGTGTTCGGTATTGTGAAATGATAACCAGCAGTTTTTTCTTGCCTAGAATTGAAGAAATGAATGTGGAGGTCATGTGGTTACAACAAGACGGCGCCACATGTCATACAGCCAGAGAAACAATTCAATTGCTGCATCAGTCATTTCCCGGTCGTGTTATTTCGCGTTTTGGAGACCAGAATTAGCCGCCTAGATCGTGCGATTTAACACCATTAGACTTTTTTCTTTGGCGGTTTTTTGAAGTCGATGGTTTACGCGATTAAGCCGACGACGACTCAAGTCTTAAAAGGGGAAATTGGACGCTGCATTAATGAAATACGGCAGCATTTATGCAAAATGGTCATTGAAAATTTCATTAAAAGATCGATGTGTTGTTCCATACATAACCTCATTCTGTTTACTTTACGATATAATAAAGTTTCACGATTTTTGTTTAAATATCTGTGTTTTGTTTAAAATTTAAATCTTGCGTTTTTATTGGGACACCCTTTATAAAAATAATCCTAGCGGTCTAGTCTTCTGCGCCTGCTAATCTGTTCCTGTAACAAAATTTTGGTAGCGCTTCAGAAACCTGATTCTTTCAACGTTGCCTCTGTAGCCCTCAATCAATCGAGAAGACTGTTCGCATTGAAGGTTATTGGTCCGCCCTCATGATAATCATTGCAGTTTGATGCGCCTGACCACATCGGAGTCGGTAACAGCCCATGACTCTCAGAAGAGTTTCATCCTTATATCCTATATCCGTGCTGAAAGCAAAACTTTTCTCCTAATTTCTTGGCTAACATTATTCGTTTTATTACCGGCAGAGTTGAGACAGATGAAATCATCTACCATTTCAAAATGGTCTTTGTGGGCTTTGTAGTAAATGTTATCCCGAACAACATTTACAGGTTAGTGAGCCACTAAATGGGCAGAGTTGTTAAAAATATATCGGGTGATACTCTCTCTCGGGGATGTAAAAAATTAGGCAACGCTTTTTTCCTAAAACATTCTAAAACATGATTTTTTTTTTGTTATTTTATCGAAGGTCCTACAATGCTGTGGGTTAGGGCTCATGCACAAAACGCATTATTTTCTCCACTACATTCATTTATGAAGCCTTTCCTTTAAAGGGGCTTTGGATACCATATAGTTATATTAACAAAGTTTTAGGAAGAAGCCCACGAGGGGTTAACGTGAGTCTCGCCGTGAAGGCCTTACCCACGATGTGCGACACACTGGGCATAATACAATTCGATTGCCAACGCCCCCCTGGGATAGCCAAGTAAAACTTGGGTTATCTAGGAAAAGGGGCTGACAATTGTGGTACTACCGCATATTGTCAACCCTTTCTTCGCAGCCAGGAGATACCAAATTGGTTATGCTAGTATGGAACATAATCTCTATTGGCGGTGATATGGTCTGTAGCACCCGGTTGCAATGCAACTCCACATTCGAACACAAAGTCTCTACCACCGATTTTCGTATCAACCACAACCCGCGTAATGCTCCCACTAGGGGTCCAACACCAAATGATCAGGCGGGAACTTAGTCCCGGGGCTTCCTGATCCCAACGCTACCGACCAAACTTACCGGTTGGAGTTGCGTAGCAAATCACATAGTAAAGCTACTACCAAGTCGTGATTTATACACCATACTGCCAGAAAACTTCGACTTTTAGTAGTTATCACGGCTGAACGATTGGAGATAATCCAGCAATTTCATAATTTTTGCAAATATTTTGTTGAAATAAAAATGTAAATAAAATTTTAGAAAATTTGACTTTTAAGGCGAAATACTTTTGCAGCTGTTATCCATAACTTAATACTACAGGGTGGGCCATAAGGGTGTTGGCGGTTTAAATATTCAATTTAAAAAAAACTACGAAACATAAAAAAAAATATATTTGTATTTTTAAAAAGTAGAAGAAGAAGGGAATTTTTAAGACTTCAAAATAATGTTGTCCAAATGGCTTCCCTCGGCTGCTTGACACTCTTGGAACCGAAGTCGCAAATTTTTGGAAAAGTCGTTGAAAAGTTGTTCTCGGTATTTTGATACTTTCCTGAATAATGTTCCTCTTCAACTGCTCTAAATTGCTCGGATTATTCTCGTAGACTACCGATTTGAGATAGCCCCATAGAAAATAATCGCATGGAGAGAGATCGGGGCTACGTGGGGGCCATTCAATATCCTCCCTTTTCGAAATGAGTTTTCCAGGAAAACTTGACAAAGTTAAGTCGGTTATTGGCATCATCGGGTTTTAATTCTTGGACTATCTGAATCTTATAAGCCTTTAAATGCAAATCACGTTTCACAATTCGTCGTAAAGTTGGTCTTTTGACATCCAAGGACTGACTTCGCTTACGTGTTGACTGTTGCGGATTTCGCTGAACTGAAACACGAACACGCTCCACAATGTCGGCTGATCTTGCAAAAACTGGGCGACCACGTACCGTAATTGGTACTGTTGAGCCGGTTGTTTCGAACATTCTGATCCACTTTCGTATCACATTGGCGCTTGGAACTTCACTTAAATCGTGTAAACCGTGTTCATGCCGATACAAACGTCGTGCAGTAATCACTGATTTATTGTTTTCGTAATACGCTCGGACACAAAATGCACGCTGCACTCCCGTGTACGGCTCCATGTCGACTAAATTTCCAGGAAGCGGCGCAGCGAACAACATATCCCCCCGCCACCCCGCGCCGCGCGTTACCGAGAAATTGAAGATTTAAACCGCCAACACCCTTATGGCCCACCCGTTATAACCGTGTTTCCTATCGGTTACAATTTCAAAACAAAAACACAAGAAAAAAAAGGAAATACATGACTAGATGGATTTTTTGCAACAGAGTTTGTCAACATTAACTTCCTGCAGATCACTTCATATCAATACAGTTGGTTTGAAAGATAGTTTTTCTAGGTCCTGCTCCACATGCTCACATCATATGTCGGTCCTATCAATACGGGGTAGCACAATGTGATTGTGCTACAATCCACAACGTAATTTTTTGCTTCTTTTAGGTAATGATACGATTATTATATCTTTCTTCTTGCGATCCCTCTGATATGTACGAGTACTTTCCTAACTTTATGATTTTATGCAGTGATGCAATGTTGGTCTTTTTTTCTTCAATTTCACCCCCTAAAGATACGAATCATCATATATCCCTTCCCTTAGTTAGCTTACTCCGGTAAGTAAGTCTGTACCACCAATTACTTGATCTAAGCTTTAACAGCCATTTGATTTACGCGATGTCACGATTTTCATCTTATCTGTTCTTTTTTTGACGGCTACAATTATGAAATTCACGAAATCTTTACTTATTGCATGCCTACGCAGTTGTGCTGTCTGATATTTTCAGACCTGTTTTTCTTTCTACAATACATTTTGTCAAAAAGGTAGCACGAATTTATCAATAAAATACAAAATATTTATTATTCACTTAAATTTAAAACAGAATCAAAGATCCTGCTGATATAATGCACATTTATAAGGGCCAAACAACGAATAACCTGATTATCAATATATTTTTCAAACACATTTTACCGAAAAGGCTTCAGTTCTCGGTGTGAATTTTCATTTATGTCTTCTATGACCTGAAAACGGACGCCTTAAAGTATTTAGTAATTTGGTTTTTGGAAAGAGAGAAAGACGAAAAGGGAAAGAGAGAGCTGTATGAGGTAAATACGATAGTTACTCGATGATATTTACTGAGTATTTGCTAGAAATTCGTCCACTATGATAGTCTTGTGAGACGGCGTGTTATCGTGATACAAAATTGATGTATTTTTTTCCACAAATCTGGTCTTTTTTTGACTATTTTGCTCTCTCAAACGCCGCTTAACGCCAATATTGTATTCTTTATTTGCCCTCTTAACTTCTGGCAAGAATTCCAAGTGTCCAAAATCGCGATAATCAAAGAAATCATCCAATATTACCATGACTTTGATATGATTTTTTTTTCAGATAGGACTATGTTGGAAGCATCTTTTGCGCAGTTTGGAGGCTGGTTTGTATGATAAACTTCCAATAATATATCTCGTCATCAGCCGTTATGCATTTTATAAAAGTGGGATCGGGAAATTGACTCCTTCGAGCATGTCTTGAGAGACCTTTACGCGACTGAGACCTGACTGACTTTTTGAAGAAAATTCAGATCTTTCAGAACTAGTCCAGTGGCACCGCGCTTCGTACCCAAACAATCTAGTAAGAATTGATTTGCGAGGCACAGATCTTTCTTAAAATTTAACAACAATTTTCGGTCACCACTTTAATTTAATCGATGCTAAGGTTCGTTGGAAACATTGATGACCGATTGAGGCAAAATTTCTATCGTACCTTGGCATCTTTTGAATACATCATACCACCCAGATGCATGTGTTGTTAATAAAGTCTATGTACTGCAGGCCTTCTGTAACATAACTATTCGATACTGAAAATTCCACTTGCAATGGAAAATTTTAGATAAAGTCTTTGTTTGACATTTTTATCCACAGCAAAAAATTGTAAAGCATACTTGAAGTGAACAAAATCGAACACAGTTAACAAATTGAATAACAGATTGTGCTCAAATTCTGCGTTAATACAGGTTATGAGCAGATGCAACCTTAGCGATACAGATAATTTTGACAATTCCTTAAGCGCAATTTTCAGTCAATTCTCGTTACTTTTTTTAAGCCTGACGTTCATTTTCAAAATTTCACTATAGATATTTAACTCAGCAGTAATAAAAAATACATTATTTGTCCGGTAGATGGCTTTTGTAATCACAATTTCCGTATATCACAGGTTACGCTAGATGGCGTTAGAAAGATAAAATTTCGTGCACAACAAATTTCTCTGACAGTTTTGTGACTGCTTGTCTCTGTAATGTTTGAACGTGCATCAAAGGTGGATACTAGCAATGAGAAAATACGCCATATTTTGCGATTTTTTTTTTCGACTGAGGCGTAAGTGCAAGCCAAGAACGAAAAAAAGCTCATGGATTAAATTTCTACGTGCGAATCGAAGCTGAATCGCATCAAAATCGAGCCATTTCTGAAGCGAATGGTAACAATAATGAAAAATGGGTTACTTATGATAACGCCAGCTGAAAACAGTTATACACAAATCACTGCGAATTAACTCACACGAGGTCATGCCAGGATTTGACGGTCGGGAAAGTTCTGTTTTGTGTTTGGTGGGAGTAGCAGGAAATCGTCTGTTATGAACTGCTCCTCCGTCCAGATTTGTACTGTGAACTTAATTCGGACCGGTACTGTCAGCAATTGGGCTACGTGGAGAAACCAATCGCCCAGAAGCGGCCAACTTCAGTTAACATAAGAGCACATGTGTTCCATCGGGATAATGCCAGGTCATCAAAGCTCCGGGAGCTTAGTTAAGATGGTCTTATGCAGCTACCTTGTAGTATCTATTTGGCGCTAAGTGATTCCCACCTGTTCTTGTTCACGTCAGGTAGCTCGTATAAATCGACTGTTTCAGCTTTTCGCCAGCAGATGCGCGGACGAGAGAGACGATAATGCAACTACGTCCAAAATGACAAGAACTCGTCGTACAAAAAAGGTTCATATTTGACCCAAAACGGCTTATTCTAACTATGCTGAATAAAAATAACAACAAAAATATTGGATTTCTTTTTGCAACACTTCATATATGGCTATTCCAAACATACGTTTCCTGTCTAATATAATAAAATAAATGGCGTGTGTAATATTCAAATTTTTAATACAAGGTGCTTTTTTAATCGTAGTTTTTATAAAAATCGAATAAAACACTCAAATTTGCATCATATATTAAAATTTTTTATTGGAATCGATAAATTGGTCTTTGCTATTTAATTTCTAAAGACAATTTCATGTAAATGTTGTCCGCGGCTCCGTCTCAAAATGTCCATTCGGAAGGTCCAATTTTTCGAGCATTTCGGCCTGTATTAAACGAATAACGCGTGTTATATTATCCTTTAAGGCTTCAATAGTGTTCGGTTTATCCACATTGACTAATAACTTGACATAATCCCACAAGAAATAATCAAGAGGTTAAATCGCAACATCTTGGAGGCCAACTCACAACTGGAGAGATAAGCTGCTCACCAAATTCATCGCTCAACACATCCATTGTTTCACGAGCAGTGTGGCATGTTGCACCGTTCTGATGAAACCACATGTCAACCAAGTTCAACTCAGCCAATTGGGGTAAGAAAAAACCGCGTATTATGGCTCGATAACGTTCGCCGTTGACGGTAACGTTTCTTCTACGGTCGTCTTTGAAGTAAAATGGACCGATGATGCCACCAGCCCATAAACCGCACCAGATTGTCGTTTTTTCGGGATTCATCGGTAATTCATGTATGGCATGTGGCTGTTCATCACTGCAGATGCGGCAGTTTTGTTTGTGTACGTATCCGTTCAGCAAGAAATGAGCCTCATCGCGAAACACAATTTTTCGATAAAACAGTGGATTTTCACTGAGTTTTTGTAAGGTTCATTCACCAAAAATTAGACGTTGTGGTAGGTCATTCGGTTTCAATTCTTGCGTGAGTTGAATTTTATAATACAGGGTGGCCCAGAATGAACGAAGTGGTGTGAATTCCTTATAACTTTTTTATTATATTTTTTTTTCTTTTCTTTTTAGTATTTTGTAAAGAAGACTTGGAGAATTTATAATGGAGCAATACACAACTGAACAACGTACCCAAATCGTTTGAAATTTACTTTGTAAATCAACGGTCCATTGTGTTGACTCAGCGTGCATACCGTCGTCAATTTAATGTGCGGGTTGCACCCTCTCAGTCAACAATAAACCGTCTTGTTGCAAATTTTCGAGAACAAGGAGCAGCAAGGAACCTTCCTGGTGCTGGCAGACGACGAACGGTGCACACGGATGACAATATTCAAGTGGTGCAGGAGAGTATTCAGGAGGATCCACAAACATCAACCAGGAGACGTTCGACACAACTTGGCATCTTAAGAGGGTCGCTGTAGCGAATTTTGCATAGCATAAGAATGTTTCCATACAAAATTCAAATTGTCCAAGAATTGAAACCGACAGATTACCAGCAACGACTTGACTATGCAATTTATTTCCAGCAAAAAGCACAAGAGAATCCCAATTTTATTCATAACTTAGTTATGAGTGACGAAGCCCATTTCCAATTAAATGGGTTCGTTAACAAGCAAAACTGTAGGATATGGGCTACGGAAAACCCGAGAGTACTTCAACAACGACAATTACACCCAGTTCAGTGTACTGTTTGGTGCGGTGTTTCTTCAGAAAGGATCATTGGCCCATATTTTTTTGAAAATGAACGAGGTGTTGCCATTTCCATCAATGCTGATCGATATTGGGCCATGTTGGAAAATTTTGTAAGGCCAGGCGTGGAAAACCATCCGCAAATATGGTTCCAACAGGATGGAGTCACAGCGCACACTGCGAGGGCCACAATGGCTGTTTTACGCGACATATTTGGTGAAAGAATAATTTCGCGTACAAGCAATTTTAATTGGCCTCCGCGTTTCCCGGATTTAAACGCTCCAGACTTTTTCCTTTTGGGTTATTTAAAAGGGAAAGTTTATGTTAATAAACCCAGGACTATTGACGAATTAAAATCCAATATTCGAGACGAAATAAACAACATAACACCAGAAATTTTGCGAAAGGTCATGGAAATGTGTTGGAAAGAGCACATTTGTGCGAAGCAGAAAATGGCCACCACTTGCGGGATATTATTTTTAATAACTAATCTAAAAATATTCCCCATAAGTTTATTGTATTTAAAAAAAAAAATAAAAAATATGTCTTAAATAACAAGTTATAAGCAATTCACACCACTTCGGTCATTTTGGGCCATCCTCTATTTCGAACCCAAATCGACGTGTAAATTCGGCGACGAATTGACATTTCACGACCATTATTAACACTGGTCACCACGGCTGCAATATTCGGTACGCACTTTACACATGCGAGTCGATAGTTTTATGTCCAACAAAGTATATTTGGTGCGAAATTTGGAAATAACAGCACGAATTGTTGATTCAGCAGGTCAATTATGACGACCATAAAATGGTCGTATCCAACGATGCACATTTGTCACAGAGCACGAATTTTGATAATAAATTTCAACGATTTGCAATCGTTGCTCGTTTGTTAGTCTTTCCATGATGGAATGACAGAGTATACTGTACACTTTTCACTTTGACAGATGACGTTTGGACGCCATTACCAACCTCAAAAACTTAAATCTTAAAAAATCACCCTGGATTCACATTTTTAATATAAATGGTATTGAATAAGATGTAAACATTGCAATTTGTAGACATATCGTTTGCCAGTACTTTGAATATTTTCAAAGTCTTTAGCATCTTCCGATAGTTCGTATTTCAGTTTTCGCAACACTCTGATGTTTAGCAGGATATGTTTGTCTGTAGCATGACTCCTGCCCCCTACAATATAACGTCATTCCAATTGTTTACGTATCCAAGTCAATACTAATTTACTTGTCTCCCTACTACTGGTGCAATAAGATACAAAATGCTAACAACAAGATTTCAAAAATTACTCACAATAACCTCCAGCACATTCACGATTTTAGTTGAATCTCATCGATTTCTTATACAATCCTATTGTTATATCAAGAATGCTGATGACCTCTTCATATACGTTTTATAAAGCCACTCACTGCACTTTTCTTTTTGCAAAGATGCACAGAAAAATAAAAGAGAAAAACAAAAACTATAAACACCATCACGATAAGCAATTTCATAGGAAACGAGAGAAGCTACTTCTTGCTTGAATTTGATTACAATAAATCTCTTCAGGCCGTAGTGCGAATGGTGTTTGCGCAACAATTGTTGCACCAATTGCGTAGCTGCCATATACTCGTACTCGTACATCGTTTCTTTCCTCTGCCCTTTGGTTTTATCTATCATATTTCTGTGAATTCAATGAAATGTAATTCAATTTCATTTAAGGAATCTTTTTTGTGTTTAGATTTTTCCTTGGAGCTTTTCAGCGAAATCTTGACGATAAGGAGATTTATATTGAGGAATTTATGCCCTCAAGCGTTTTTAATTTTTTCGATGGGAGAATTAAATTGCGTTGTTAGCATGATGGAAAATGTCCAAGAATGTAGGCAGGCATAGGTATGGAAACTTTCGTACAATTTTGTGTAAATAAAATTTGGTAACGCAAATGTTTGTTTGTTAATGTTTGGCCATGTGAATGTCCTCATTTATATCAAGAATCTATGGCAACACCCTATCGATTTGAGTATGATTTTCGTAACTTTTAATTAAAGTTTTCAAAGACAATTATTCGAGGCTATTCTACTCAAAGTTTTATTGAATTTCCTTTGCCGCCACAACAGCAGCAACAAACAATATAACAATGCCTACGGAAAAGAAAAACTTGTGAAAGTTTTTCAAAGTCTTGTGTGAACGGAGGACTGACGGAAAAAAGACGACTGAAGTGTAAAGAAAAGTTCGTAAATTCAATATGACATATCGTAAAGATATTGACATCTTGTAGCAAAGTGGAAATGTTAAGGAAATTAATTTTGAAAATGTTATAAAGACAAGTTAAAAATCTTCATGTTATCTATAATGCAAATTAAAAATTGGGTGGAAAGTTCATCAAATCAAAATTATTATTTTGTCATCAGTAATCAGTTTATGATTATGAAACTTCCAATTTTTTATGATAATTACAAAATGTTTTTTGTTTCAGTGACAACCGCCTGTGCCCTGAAGAAGAATATTAAACATTGGATTATTGAAAATATTGCATTCCGTCGTTATTTAACTGCTATTTGCAAATATGTTTAAATTTTCGCGGACTGTGATTAGTATCCACCACAGGTGTTAAAAGTGCCAAAAAGTCGCTACCTTATTTAAGGTTGTCAGGAAAACTATACGCCAGCCAAATTTTTTTTTTCGTATATTTAAGGTTTTAATAATTTTTTTCTTATTAGGCATTAGACTTGTGATAGACCGTGGCGCGATGGTTAGTACACATGACTATTGTTCGCATGATCGCAGGTTCAATCCAGGTACAGGTACCTATTCCAGCGATGCTTCAATGTGCCTGTCGAAAACTTCGAGCAATTGAATAATCGACAAGTTCTGGTGAATTCTTCTCAAACTATGATGTTAGCAGTTGCCATTAAGCTGTAGACCTCGTTGAGTGAGTCTTAAAATAGAATGCGTGCAAGCTCACTGAATGTGAGAAGCCCCGCCATGTCTCATTCATGAAATGTAAGAGAATTTGTTTTTTTATTAGGTTTACAACCTGCGAACATAAAGAAAATAGATCAAGAAATTGCGATTGTACGCTCTTACAAATTGCGCCACGAAGAAGAATTTTTTTACAAATATTTACAACAAAGAAATGCGACAAAAATTACATCATCGTCTAAAATAAATGGATGGAAGTAGAATTCTGATGTAATGAAATTCATAATTTTAGGAAATAAACGGTGAAATGAGGGACATAAATGTGTCTTTCACAACAATTGGTTAAGGCTAAAATTATACAATCACTACAACAAAAAACGTAAATTTCCGTTAGCAGAACTGACTTACTTTAACTGATTTACTTAAAAACCGTACTTGGGTATGAGAAACCTCAGCTCAACCAACCCCCATACAATGGAAAATGTCGCATAGTGTCTGTGGAAAAGGCTGCAGCATACATGGCAATGCTGCAGCCAATAGAAACGCGTGCTGTTAGGGAACGCTGTAGGGAGAAGAGAAGAGAGGCACACCGATTTTTTAGGAAGAAAAAATGAATGGCTGTGGAAAGAGCGGGAGATTGAGGGTTTAGGAAGATACAGAGATAGAGCAGAAGCCCGAAAATTCTATCAAACAACCTGAAGTAAGAGTACGGCCAGCGACGGAAATCTGGTCGCAGATATGCAGAGTGTGCTGCAATTATGGATAGAGAGCATTTTTATAATCTCCTAGCTTCGGATATCAGCACGAGTGAAAAAACCATACCAATTATGAACGATGGCATAAATTTCCCAGTTGCGAAGCAAAGCAAACTCGGAATAGCAGTATTGCGGCTTAAAAACGACAAAGATACGGGCTCTCATGTCCTGCCGGCAAAACCGTTTAATACCGGTGATGATGAGCTGATAAACAGCATGCATCAGCTCCTAAACACAGTTTCGTTCATAGAACGCATGCCCGATGTTTAGAATTGCACTCTACTATGTCCTGTGTCTAAAAAAGGCGATAGAAATGTGCCTAAAAATAATCGTGGTATCGGTCTTTTATCCATAGCCTATAAAGTCCTATCGAGTGTAATGTGGAAAAAGCAAAAGCTGACTCTAGCTTAATCGTTTGGGCTTTATCAGCTTGGCTTTAGACGTGGCAAATCAACAACTAACCAGATATTCACACTATGGCAAATTCTGGAGAAGACCTAGGAAAAACTGATCGATTCTTTCCATATTTTTGTTGATTATAAAGCTGGCTTCGACAGTTCGAACGGCAAAAACTACATGAATCCATGTTTGAGTTTTCAATTTCCGCGAAGTTTATACATCTTTGTAGGATGACGCTGACTGACACGAAGTCTTGTGTAAAGATAGGCAAAGATCTTAGCGAGCCTTTTACATCCAACGAGGATTTACACAGACTGACACCCTATCGAGCGACCTCTTCAATATATTGTTGAAGATGATTATGAGGAAAGCTGCAGTTAACACGAACTTTAACAAGAGCCATATGTTACTTGTGTATGCAGACGATATAGACATTGTTGGAGGAAAACTGCGAGATGTTACTGCAACCTTCTCATGCATTGAGACCCAACCCAAAAATGGCTCTGACGGTAAACGCGGAAAAAATGAAGTTATTTGTTTTAACAAACAAAGAGTCCATTCGATTGGGACTCTGTCTGAACGTTGATAAATATAATTTTGGAATGGTGGTTGAATTCATTTATCTCGGATCCGCCGGAGAGATATCAAAATGGACATAAAGAGGAGTATTGCTTCATAACAGAGGTTACTATGAGCCAAGCAAACTATTAAACAGTAAAGCACTCTTTCGACAAACAAAAATATGGCGGAGACTTCTAGTTTATGACACAATCGGACTTTTCGAGATGATAATGCTTCGGAAAATGCATGAAGAATAAGCTGTACGAGCTATATGCCGACATCGACGTAGTCCAGCGCATCAATATTTAGCGATGGTGTTGGTTGGCTCATGTGTGCGAATGAAGCCAAAGTTTTTGACAGTGACCTCGATGGACGGCGCAGAAGAGGGCGACCAAAACTGTGTTGGAAGGACCAGGCATTTGAAGACTATCGAAATTTAGTACTTATTTAGTGGACTTATTTTCTACGTGTGGCGTATAATTGATAAAGATGTCTATTCTAGTCGCCACTTAAGAAGAAGAATAACTGACTTATATAAGTAAACCTCAACTATACCTTACACTCAACCGCCTTTTGCATTGGTGTAAAAGTATGCAACACACCAAAGTCGTATAGAAAATTGCTTGGCTTTTGACAACAAATGCTCTGAATTAAGTCACAGTACTCCGTTTAGAGTTTAAATTAGGTGATGTATATGGGAGGTAGTAGAAAGGCGCAATTATTTTATAGTACATGTTCCATTTTTCTCAAATTTTGCCTGATACTGTAAAGCAAAGCAATGAGCAAAGACTTAGGATGCTGGAATTTACGCTGGAAATAACAGGGAAAAAATTGCATTTCGGAAAATCGGTCAATCTGTATGAGAGGTACCAAAAGGACTGTGACAGTAGCGCCCATTTCCGTTTTTAATACCGTCTTTGCGAATCGGTAATGCATAAGTTGGTCGTTTGCAAGGGAGATAGCATAAGCGGCGTAGTTGACCTTTCGATTTCCTCACAATTTACCGATGATTATATAACAAAGCAATGGATAAAAATTTAAAAATTTTGGTGTAACGGCTATACATGATACGGGAGAACAAATACATTTTAAATAAACAAATACATTTGCATACAGTTACAACGAAAATCAGTAGTATATCGAAATAGCTTAATCTAAATAATCAGTTAATGAATTTTGCTCAATTTTCTTGCCTTTTAATTCAGAGTTTATTTTTTAAAACCTATATAATCTTGCGATTTACAAAGCAAATCCCGCACACTGGACCCTTTTGCATCAACGCACCTGAATAAAAAGTCTATGCTAAACAAACTCCCTTGCACCCCATGAATTAGATATGGCAGAGCTTCTTACACTCAGTGGAACTACACAGGCATTTTGTTTTTAGATTTATGTCAAGGGCAATTCCGAACGTCGCAGTCTGATAAGTATTCAGTCCAGTGGTCGATTTCTCGTCTACTCGAAATATCAGTCTATACAAGTTATGTCAAATTTCAGCTTTCTATTTGAAGTATGTGATTTTGCCATGATTTGGCTGATTTTTTGCCATGAATATTAAGTGCAGAACTAAGTTCCCGCTGTTTGCACATAGATGGCGCAAGCTGTAAGTGCTAGTCGATTCGGCCATACCCTAAACGTCATAAGCCAAGCTGAGGCATATGGTAAACATACCGCCTGGACACAATAGTGATTTTCTTTTGATGTCATATTCTTTTGGTTGATATTGATATTGGTATTTGGTTGGTATTGATTTTCTTCTTTTAATCGAACAAAATAGCGGCTGAAGTTCATCGAGAGCTTCAAAATGTTTACGGAGATGCTACTTTAAGTAAAACAACGTGTCGAGATTGATTCCGTCGCTATAAAGACAGTGATTTTGATGTTGACAACCGTTCGCGTGAAGGAAGACGAAAAACCTTCGAAGACACTGAATTGACGGTATTGTGTAATGGGGATCCGTGTCAAACGCTGGTAGAGCATATTTCAGTAATAGGAGTTACCCGCCAAGCCATTTCCAAGTGATTGCATATGTTGGGAATGATTCAAAAGCAAGGAACTTTGGTTTCTTCTGAGTTGAAGCCTGCTTCAGCGACAAAAATGGAAAGGGTTTCTTCATCGTATTGTAACGGGTGATGAAAAATGGTTTCATTACAGCAATCCAAAGAAAAGAAAATTGTGAGGACTGCCCGCTCATTCTTCTACGTCGTCGCTTAGGCTGAATATTCACGATGCGAAGGTTATGCTTTGTGTTTGGTGGGACCTGGTCGGAGTTATTTATTATGAGCTGTTGAAACCAAGCGAAACCATCACTGGGGATCGGTATCGACTGCAATTAATGCGATTGAGCAAAGCTCTGCGCAAAAAACACCTACAATACGAGGAGAGGCATGAAAAAGTAATTCTTCAGCCTGACAACGGTCGGCCTCACGTGGCTAAGCAAGTTAAAATCTACCTGGAAACGCTGAAATAGGAAGTCTTACCCCATCCGCCATATTCTCCAGATATTGCGCCGTCCGATTATAATTTGTTCCAATCGATGGCACACGGTCTGGCTAACCAGCAGTTCCACTCATATGACGACATCAAGTAATGGCTAGATTTGTGGATAGTCTCCGTCAGTTTTACCGTGACGGAATTCAAGCTTTACCAGAAAGATGAGAAAAAGTAGTAACTACTGATGGGGAATACTTTTAATGAATCATTTGTAAACATTTATGTATTTCTGTAGACATGTTTAAGTTGCGTTTTCATAAAAGAAAAAAAAAAAAAAATAACAGCGAGAACTTAGTTGCACACCTAATGTACGAGTATGTACTTTTTTTTATTTATTATATCATACAAATTCATGCAAATTACGCCTCAGCGTCGCATGACATTATAGAGGCTTGTTGGCAAAGTAATTACATCAAAATTGTTTGTATAATAACAATAGTTTTAATACAAAATACAAACACATTTATGAAAAATCTAATTTCTTGACATGTACTTCAATATTAACTCAAAATTCATACCAAAAGCTCTTCGATATTTTGCAATAAATACCCTTTCATTGACGATTTACTTAATACTTAAAATACTTCCATTCCATGATGATGCGTACAATATTTACGAAAGAAATCTCATTTTTATATTAATGAATTCTTTCAGAAGCATTGGATGATATTGTATAGAAAATTCAAGTTTATTTTCTAAATATGGCACTCACTTAAAGGCTATTTGTGATATACAAATTTGTTAGACTCATATCTTAAATTTCATAAATTTGCAATAGATTTTCGTGTTAAAATTTTGTAGAAGAAACCCATCTACCTTAAAACAGACTATTGTTTTTCCCGTTTTTTTTTTTTTTTTTGTTTTGTATAATTTTTTAATACGGAGAAAAATGTTGAATCTTTATTAGGTTTATTGCCAAGCATGCATGAAATTAATAAAAGCAAATACACACAGTGAACTCTCCAAATTATTAAATATCCATATTTCATTATTACGAATTGTATACAAGATGCCTGGGGCTGTTTATTCTTTCCATTTGCATTTTTAAAAAGCAATTTCAATTACAATTTTAAGTGCCTACAGCAGATGAGAGCGTAAAATTATTGAAGGATGTAGATGTCTATGTATGTATTCAAGGTGCTTCTATTGTGTTGGTTTCATACAATTAAGTATTGGAAAAATGTCGTTAAAAATATATTCAGTTTTACTTACAGCTATTTGTAATGATATTACAAGTTAATACAATTTTAGACGAACATACCTGAAAAGAAGAGAAAGAGTTATTAAAGCCTTATTTCAATAAATATGATGACTTGGAAAATAGTGAAGATATTACAAGAATAATACAGGGTTGCCCATATTCGACGGACCCATCTGGCAACG
>JAHXMU010025811.1:0-20677 GCA_019455685.1 Philornis downsi | reverse complement strand
AGTTATGGCGTTGCCAGATGGGTCCGTCGAATATGGGCAACGCTGTAGTTCAAATTCAGTTCATGTATGCGAAATAAATTACAGCAATAGTTACGATTTGAACGAATTCTTATGAAATTTTCACGCTTAAAATTTGTGAAGTGCCCATGATTTTTCTATGGCACTTTTTTTTTTTTTTTTGACAAAAATTAGACATTTGGACAGATAGAAGGAAATAAAATTTGAGTAATATTGTGAAATTTAATTTTTTTGCTCCAATTATGGCTAAAGACTGATACTATGATGAATTTTCACGCTGAGACTTCATACAAAAAAGTAGTCGTGTTATTTGGAGCCAATTTTTTCACGAGGAAAACATTCTCTAGGGGCAACGTAAACTTCATTTTTGTTGTTTTTCAAACATGAATATAGTAATAAAAAGACGCAACAATTTTACGAATATCGTATATTATCGAACATATTATGACGTAAAAACATCAGTTATTCCGATTTCAGAGTTGAATATTGATGCAAGTAAAGCTAGCAATGCCGCAAAATTTTTGTCACGAGCGAACAATGTCTCGTAAAAATGTTTTTTTCTTATCGAGAAAAGAACTTAGTAGCTAGCTTAAATCAATGGTTTTTTTTAATGTCGTGTTTATAGATTCTCTGCCTATCTATTCAATGGATCGGTGTGATTTTTATTTGTGTATTAAGAACAAATGCATTTAGAATGTTGAAAACCGGAACTGAAAACTATCAAAATGGATTCTTTGGCTCAAACCCTATGCCGTTTTTTTCAAAATCGTTTTTCTTGAAATCTTGTTACTTAAAATTCATGAAAATAATCGAAAAATTATTATTATCTTTCAAAGCCTGACCTGAAGTCTTATTTATTTAGCTTTGTCGTTTACGAATATACGAGTAGATTGTTTAACAACCGAAGAACGCATGAAAACAGTTAAAACTTACTACAAAAGTGGTGATTCAAGCTTCTTCAGCGATGACGCCAATTTTTCACTCGATAATTATGTAAAAAAGCAAAATTGTTGCATATGAGGCTCGGTGAACCTAGAAGTGATTGTGGAAAAGCCCTTGCATCCAGAAAAATTGACTGTTTGGTGCACATTATGGTATGGAGGTATCATTGGGCCGTACTTTTCGCTTTGACATCCGATTTTTTTTTGGCCTACAATTGAAGTTTATTAACTGGAAGGTATGTGGTTTCAACAAGATGGTGTCATAAGCCACATAACAGCACTGATTTTGGCTTTATTGCGTAAGGAGTTTTTAGAAAGCGTAATTTCACATTTTGGCGACATTAATTGGCCACCAAGATCATGTGATTTGACGCCGTTAGACTTTTTTTGTGCGTTAAAGAATGTGTTTACTCGAATAGTTTCACAAAGTCACAGCATTTAAAAATCAACATCCGTCAAGTTATCGCCGAGATACCGCCCGAAATGTACGAAAAATGGTCGAAAACTACCTCAAAACAATCCACTGCTGCAAACAAACCAGAGGCGGTCGTTTAAATGATATTGTATTTCGTACAAGGTCCAAGCATTATAATGAAATAAAAGTGTGTTTTATTTGACTTTATTTAAAAACGGAAAAATGGATAACCCTGGACTATCGGGTGGAAAATTTGGGCTTCAAATTTAATGAGCATTTTTTTTATGGATTATCATAGAAAAAAATCGAGTATATTATTAGCCTTTATTTTCGAACTCACTAAGATTTGTATAATTTGTAGGTTTTTTCTGCCGACACTTTCACATCCTAGCAAAAAAAGTGGAAGTCATTCCATAAGAATATTATTTTCATAGCTTTAGCGAATGTTATATAAACATATTTTTCATTTCTTGGGTAGCTCTTTTTAATTACAGCAGAAGAACCGATGAAATTAAGGCATTTTAGCATTTTTTTTTTTTTTTTTGCTTGTTTCTTATGCAGAAAATTAAAATTACTTAACATGTATTTAAAATTGTTGTTCATCAATAATCTAAATTATTTAGTTATGTGAAATCTGATTAAAAGAAAAAAATTGATATAAAGAGTTTTCATTGCCTTAGAGGATCTGCTGAAAAGGTGTCAACAGCAACGGCGTCCCTCCCATGACCGATTCTTGGTTCCCGATTAGCGGATCTTTTTAACTTCCCTAGATGCTGTTTTTTACTGGAATATTGCACTTCAGCTGGTGGTATTAAAACGACTGGATGCCATGAAAAGCGGGATTACTTGACGACCGATATTATAAAAGTTGTACGATATATACATAGGTATGTACAAAATTAAGTCACAGTGGCATTCATTCCCTGAGATATGTTAGCTGTCAGACGATTGGTTCGTCTCTGACATGTAGTTGCATCTCCATCTGGGTTCGTTTGGCTTTCTATATACATATCTATATCTATATTCCTGCTGGACGGTTTGTGCGTAGTGGTGATGTGTGTTGTTTTTGTTTGAACATCACTGTGCTCAAGTGTACAATGACATTCACATTGTTGTGGCCGTTGATGACGACGTACGCGATAAATACGCGAAAAAAACGTACTCGTACTACGCGAAAGTTCTTTGGCCTCAGCAGCTCATTGACATTGTTTACGTTTTTTTGTGTTCTTTTTTTTTTTCAAAACATGACAGCAGCAAATGCAATAATAACGCAACAAAAGGCGTCGTCAGTATGGGCAGCAACGGCAGCGCGGCATCGATTATTATAAAGTAATACAACGTTTTATCAGTGTGTCGTCGCGCCGTCCGACGTAAAATCAATTGGAGTCAACGACAATAGAATGAAAGAAAGTGCCCAACGGACTACTACGACGAAGTGAAATCATCAAGTTGGAGAAATGTGCGAATGACAGGCGGCGAATGAGAATGCAACCACTTGATAATGACTAAATTAACGTCAAGCGCGACACAGATAACGCAAACATTGTGGTGAACAAATATTAATGGCCACCATATTTGTCAATGGATCGACGACATCAAATCGACTCCGATACCAGACAAAAACGCACTCGTTCGCTGTTGTTTTGAAATTTGCTACCACAAAAAAACAGAATCTAGACCATAATTTGATAAGCCAAACAGAAATTTGTCGGTAATGCCCCCATTCGCCAATAGACCAGTGTGTGGTCCGCATTAATAGTGAATTTTATTTCTTATTATGTGGTTTCAACTTTAATATGCATCACGAGTGCTATTGGTTTTGGGGCTTGGTTACACCTACGAGTAAATACTTTGATGTTGTCCCTCGACGTTTGAAGAAGCAAAGTAAATTAAAGCCAAGAGGTTGGATTTACATTCTGAATCCATAGAAAAAAGGTGGGCCGGTGGTAACTGTGAGTATAGCCCATTAATCAGGGACTAGTCGAATAATGGCCCCAATACCCGTTCAATTGATCGAAACACTTTAAAAAACTACACTCTTAAGGGAATTATACACAGATGGGCTCAACGCACCACTTTGATCCGGTTCAACAAACTATAGAACAAATTTGGCAGCAAATACGGCAATCGTTTAATACATAGGCTCTTTAACACAGAAGTGTCTTTTTTTTAATCTGGAAATTAAATGATTCTGGTAAAATACCTACTCATACATTGTCTGCCACAATTTCGAGCAGATTAAGCAGAAAATAATTAATTTGTAGACAATTTTAAAAGGAATACTTGAATTAAATTAAACTAAAATGATGTCTTTTGAATTTAAAACGGAATTTTTTTAATTTCAAATTGATTATTTTTGGAATTTCAAATGGCAATTTTGAATTCAAAATTGACATGTTTTGGATTTCAAATAATATATTTGATTTCCAATTAATGTCTTGAATTTAAAATGGAATATTTTTTTTATTTTCAATTGACGTCTTGTATTTATTTTTTAATCACAAATTGGATTTTTGAATTTCAATTGAAATTCTTTGAGTTACAAATTGATATGTTCGGAATTTGAAAATAAAATATATTCGGTTTTCAATTGATGTCTTGAACTTTATATAGAATTTTTTAATTACAAATTGAATTTTTAATGGAATTGTTTGAATTTCGAATCGATCTCTTCTGAATTTCAAATGGAATATTTAATTTGCCATTGATGTCTTAAAGCTCAAGTGGAATTTTGTAATTACAAACTAGATTTTTGAATTTCAATTGAAATTTCAACTGATGTTTTTTGAATTCCTAATGGAATTGTCTGAATTTTCAATTGGTGTCTTCTGAATTTTTGTATTTCAAATGCAATATTTAATTTCCAATTGATATCTTGAATTCCAATTGGAATTCTCTCTAACGTGAGTTTTCAATCGAACAAAATTTTCTTCAACGATGAAGCTCATTTCTCACCCGGTGGTTACGTCGACAAGCAAAATTGTATATGAAGTTCAGAGAAACCCGAAGTATTCCGTGCGCATTGTGGCCGGGAGGTGTCACTGAGCCCTGTTTTTGAAAATGACGTTGGAGGAACCGTTACCGTCAATTCAGGGCATTATGGCCGTATGATAACCGAATTTTTTTTGTGGTTTCAACAAGACGGTGCCACGAGACGCACATTTCGACCAATTTTGGCTTTATTGCATGAGAAGTTTTTAGAAAGCGTAATTTCACGTTTTGGCTACGTCAATTGGCCACCAAGATCATGTGATTTGACGCCGTTAGACTTTTTTTGTGCGGCTACGTTAGAAGAATGTGTTTACTCGAATAATTCCACAAAGTCGCAGCATTTGAAAATCAACATTCGTCAAGTTATCGCCGAGATACCGCCCGAAATGTGCGAAAAATGGTCGAAAACTACCTCAAAAGGATCCCCTGCTGCAACCAAACCAGAGGCGGTCATTTAAATGACATTGTATTTTGTGCATAATGGCAAAGTCAAAGCATTGTAATGAAATAGAAGTTTCATTGAAATCAAAGCTTTATTTAACTTTACTTTTGAAACCGAAAAATGGATAACCTGTTACAATTAAACAAATAAAACTACTTTAAAAATCAGAATAATAGAGATATAAATTTTGAAGTTCAGCATGAAGACCAATACGTTTTCCATAAAGTTCCTTAGAATAAATACATTTTGCTAGTCAATTTAGAAATTTAGCCGATCAGCGTAAAATAAAGTAAGCCTAAATCCAGTATTTATGAGTGCTGCAAACAATCTTTTTATCCAGCAGCATGAGTGTAGGGTGTAATTAAGGTTTACACTTCGTAACTGCTGGTCCTCCATGTAATTTAAACGTAATATATGTATTTGTGAAGAGTGTCTTTTGTTTATATTTCTTTAAAATCTTTATAAAATGACACAACTATCACAAAAGTCATCCGGTGACAAACACGTTCATGACAGGTGTCAAAATACATTTTGTATTTATTATATGAGTGATTCTCTCTCTCTTCCTTAAACTGTCTGAACTCTCCTCATAGCATATGCGAAGTCAAAGAAATCAAAGTCTTGCGGCAAAGTTGAAATAAATGATCGTAATCAAAACTGCATAATGTTGTCATAAACTTAATGATGACCATATGCGGGTAACAATGATATTGTTAATGTTGTACACTTAACAGACACCAACAACAATGTCGTACTCAAAAGAGTTTCATTAACAAAATGTAGAACTTAAAGACGTCGAGAGATTATTGATCACATTTGCTAAATTAGCATTTATAGCGAACATTTTTGTTTTAATATCCCTTAAGCAATCTGTATAGTCTATTAACGTTCAGATGTAAAGAAAAATTCAGAATTGGCTTTGGGAGTTTAGATATTCAATTGGAAATAATAAATTGAAAAGTATTATGAGAAGGCGTGATGATGAGAGAAATCGTAGTACCAGGAGCTGCCGATTTGCGTTAGTAGTTGGTAAAATATAAATCTGATATATTTGCTCTTATACTGAGGCAAATAGGAACTTACATCTCCAGCCCACTAACATTTGGAAAATAATGTTCCGCGATTCGCATTACGGATGAAAGCCAATAGAAATCAATGTAGGTGGATTTAACATTATATACTGACAATGAAAAAACAAAAGAAAATGCTGACGGCCCAGCCAGCGTAGAAAAGAAAAGGTGTCTTATTTTGCCTGGCGTGTGTCCTTCACAAATATAAGGATAATATAGTTTCCATTCAGGAGATGTGACGGACCGAACAGGTAACCATAGTATGGAAAAACTGTGACGTCTACTGCAACCTTCATGTAGAAAAACTTAATAACGGGTGTCGATAATCTCCTGTGTTAAATCTAAGGTATGTTCTTAACTAAGCAAAACCAAAAAGGTACATAATGAAGCATAAAGAAAGCTAGAATTCCCAGCTTCATTTGCCATGCCCATATTATCCTTCAGCACTTGCTTAACTTTTACATTCCATTTCCTTTGTTATGGAATGAGTTGTTTTCAAATGCTTTATTTCCATCATATGGAAATAGAAACTGTCATACTAATAGTGCTACCAATTACTTTTTCCCCCTTAAAGTCAGGAAATCTAGCAGATAGAGCAGTGTTTAAGGATTTCCCATTTCACATTCGACACCAATTTTAGAAATTTTGTTGGTGGAATATTGCACTTTCCTGGGTATGAAAAACTACACTCAGACAAACTCTGGAGCGATCAAGAATACGGCATTGCGTCTAGTGAGAAGGATGCTGCTGCGTTTCTTACTTTATAAAAGATGAACTTTTATAAGACTCTTTTATCTCCCTCATAGTATACATTACAATTGGCTGCAGCATTGCCATGTATGCTATGAGTTGGAAAAAGAGTCTCATAAAAATTCATCTTTTATAAAACAAGAAACGATTATGGAATGATCAGGATAGTTAGGATATAGGAATGTGGAGAGATGGAGGTAAAAAATTCCATCAAACTAACATGCAAAGATTATCATACCGGGCTGACCTCCTGTAAGGAGGAGTACATCTTGTAACAGATATGCAAATTGTGCTGCACATATAGAAGGGAATACTTTTATAAAAGTTAGTTCCGGAAGGCACCACGAGAGAACAAATGACGACAAATATCTAAGGTGTCAAAGACAACTAATCTCCCAGGTTAAACTGTGTTACAGTAATATCGCAGCTTAAGAACGATCAAACTGCAAGTAGAGCTATATAAGACTGGCTTGGGTGAGCTGATATTGAGCATGTTTCAGCTACTGAGCAAAATTTGCGTGAAAGAATGCATGCCTTATGAAATCTGAAGTGTTGTGTCATTTCTTAAAAAATAGATTATTGTATCATATTTCACGGGATCAGTTTTTTTACTGTTGGCTTATAAGGCTCATTAAGCTTAGATCCCACTATCGGCGCACATAGCACAATATGTACCGATTTTTATTGTGATACGTCGGTGCGTTTGACAAGGATTTGGGCAATTACTTTTTGAGCAGTCACATTATCATCGCATATTGTGCTATTTGTTTTCGGTACATGTCGGCCGGAAGAAAAATTTGTGCATAATCTGCAAAACGTGGTCACACTATCAGCGAACTTTTTGAGAAATTGAATCATATGTTTTTTGTTTACATGTCTTCGCTGATTGATTTACAAAATTGAAAATCAATTTCTTATTTTACAGCATTAAAGCGGTGTAATAAAAAAAATTATTTCATGTCGCCAACTGGTGAATTACCTTGGCAGTATAAATTACTATAAAACCTTTAATACTTACTAGTTCCATGTGAAACCG
Source organism: Philornis downsi (assembly GCA_019455685.1). Classification (NCBI taxonomy): domain Eukaryota; kingdom Metazoa; phylum Arthropoda; class Insecta; order Diptera; family Muscidae; genus Philornis; species Philornis downsi. Next base: position 13,014 of record JAHXMU010025811.1, on the reverse strand, counting down.
AACACATTTTTACTTGTATTACTAAGAAAATAAAATATATTTTATTTATAATATTCAGTCTCTGAATTTCAATTACAGGCACATTTGGTATATACATATATTGAATACTTGCAATATCAAAACATAAATAATCCATAACATAACAAATATTCAGGAACTATAATAATTTACAACTAATTTAATAAAAAAAAACGTAAAACATATTCAATAAAAAGCTGTAATCGAATCATTGTTTTTGAATTGTTAAAGCATTTGTAGCTCTGGTTCAGACGAACCTCTCATATTTGGGTTTAGGTACTGCAAAATTTTATTCGTCTTCTTTCAACGTTGCATCCATTGCTATTTTTATTAGCTCGGCGTGTAGCTTGTTGGCAGCTTTCTCATTTTTTAACGCAAGATTTCGCATTTGCAATGCTAAATACATACCGGTTCCATGCCATTTGTCTACATCAGTATCCAAAAACTTAAGTGCACGCTCCATTATTATATCAGGTGACACTGTTTCTTTCACAGGGGTTTCAGTAGAGGAAGATGAAATTGGAACGATGTCTTCTGAAACCTCAAAATTTGGAATTGAACAGCTACTTTTCATTCGGTCATGCTGGCAATAAAATTGCATGGCTGTCCAAAACGGCCAATGTGGTTTTGTATGCGCTGCTCCTTGGCCAGACTTTGGTTTAAGTTTTTTCTTTACATTTAAGAATGCCGTTTTTACGTTAGCCTTGCATCCTTCTACACCTTGATGCTCAAACTTTTCAGCAATAGTTTGCCAGGATTTATCTCGTAAGTAACGATCCTTGTATTCCGGGCAAGAGTATTCCCAAATGCATGGATAGGCTTCAACAGCCTGAATAAGGTCATGTATTGACTCGTTCGTCCAAGATCCGGAAACTCGTGGCCTTTTCCTTTTGTTTTCCGGGTTTGATGTAGACAATTCTCCAAAACTTGTTTCGCCTTCTAAAATTTCGTAGTCTGAATACATTTTTAATGATTTTTTTTGTGACTACGCGTATTCAGTTTAAATTTTCTTTTTTGTGCTTCTTCCGCTTTCCTTGTGTTTACAAACAGTGTTGTTCTTAAAAATCGGCGCTAATTGTTAACTTTGATCGGGGTGCAAGTGGCCGATAAAAATCGTCGCATTTTTAACAATTTTATTGTTCCACTTTATGTACAGAGTGTTCACATTATCGGTGCAACAGGGTTGTATTTCATTATTTTTAGTCAGCACGATTTCGGCACAGATTGTCTCATTTTGACAAATGTTGTGCGTTCCCACTATCGGCCTATTAAATTTTACAGAAATCGGTACATTGCGCCGATAGTGGGATTCCAGCTTTAGGGCGAATAAGACCGATTTTATTGAGACCTGTTTGGACCTCATCGATATGACTTTACACCCGGCTAGTCAAATAATGTTCACACTATGACAAGTCCTTAAGAAGAGTATAGAAAATCAAATCTATATATCACATATTACGTTGACTGTAAAGTTTTCTTCAATTATGGAATACGGTAAAAGTCCTGTGGAAGCATTGCCAAGTATGGCATTGCTGAGAAGCTGATACATTTTTGTAGAATGGTGTTGACCAGAACGAAGTATTCAGTGAAGTTTGCAAAACTCATACCCAATCATTTTACTCCAAAAGGCGCTTTTCGCACAGCAACAATCAGAATCTTTATTTTACTTGCACACATCGGTGATGTAGGTTAGGTTAGACTAGGTCAGTGTGGCAGTCTGAATAGACAGACTCACTCAGACTCTATGATACCACTGAAACTGGAGATTTGGATGTCCCTAGTTTCCCCCGTTGAACCATCCTGAGCGCCTCAAGAAGCTCTTAAGTCAGACAATATCTATATCGCCCAGATTTCCTAGGTCCCTAAGAAAATAAGAGGCCTATGTTGATCCCCGCCTGTTCGCCAAGGCGGGGCAATTGCAGAGAAGATGTTCTATATACTTCTCCTCCTCTTCATTCCTACAACTTCTGCAGAAGTCACTAATCGCAACCTTTACATTCATAGCATCCCGTCTTGGCGGATACAAGCAATGAGACGTCGGGTCTGGATAGCGACAACAGTGTGTGTGAACAGTTCAGATCTAGGCGAGGCCACATCTGTCTGGATTGATTACAACGTCGTGCAGACGCCCACATACAATTTGCCGCTAAATATGCTCTATCTCGCAGTAGGAGCTTGCAAATGGCTAGAGGCGTGCTCACGGACTCCAACTCAGCTGGAGTCTGTAAGGTTGCCCCTAGTCTTGCCAGCTCGTCTGCTCTGCAGTTCTCTGGTATGTCCCTGCGGCCCAGCACCCACATAAGGTGAATGTTGAAATACTGAGCCATATCGTTAAGAAATCTGCGGCAATTCAGGGCTGGTGTTGAGTTCAGGAAGACAGAATCCAGGGAATTAATGACAGCTTCACTGTCAGAGAATATGTTATATCTCAGCCATTCTGCTACTTTCTTAATGGCCAAAATTTCGGCCTGATGAATACTACGGTGATCAGGTAGCCTTCTTGCTATACTTAGCCCTAGGTCTTTGGAATAGACTCCGAAACCTACCGATGACGTTACTGCAGCCTTCTCTAGCACTGAAAAAGCGTGCGTAAGTGAATTTAACAGTTAACGGAAATGGAACCAAGGTATTTGTATTAACAAACAAAAAGACTATCTGGTTGGGAATTTGCGTTAACTTTGGCTGGTATAACTTTGAAGAGCTGGACGATTTTCAATAAGATAAAAGATGTATTTGGACCTTAAGAGAAGAGCTTCACATGCAAATAGGTGCCATTATGAGCTAGACCAAACTTTTGGGAAACAAATTCTTTACGAACAACTTTCCATCCTAACAAACAGCAGTTTTACTTCTAATGATGTACAATCATGCAGAATCATGGGCTATGGCGCGGGCGAATGGGCCAGTTCTTGGATTGTTCAAAAGAAAAAAAATTCTCAGTTAAGAAATTGGAAACTCTTTGAATTATTTTCTACAAGTAGTGCGTAATAGGTAATAACTTCTATTCTAGCTGTTATCTAAGCAAGTAAGTAAGAAAAAAATTAAAATGGAAAATTTGCAAACATCACTTTTATCTCCCCATCAAAACAGGGTATTCCGTAACAGACCACCCATAATGAATCTTGTCATTTAACTGAACATTTCATATCAGCTTTGGAATATGAAATTTAAGTTGCAACTGATTTTTTATAACTATAATATTTTCTCTTTCATTCTGCAATTTTAATGTGAATGAAATTGTGTATTACAGATACAATTTATCGCACAACTGTAATATCTAAAGTTTTGAATTTTAGCAATTCTAGTAAAGGTTAGGGGTGCCACAAAATATTCATTATTATTTAAAGTTTTGAATTTTTGCTGTCCTAGAAAGTAGTATATAAAAAAATTCATTTTCGCGATCGAATAGAACCCAATCATCATTAATGTTGATGAACTTAAATTAAATTTGCTTGTTGCCACCTATTCCCGCGTATCAGCCATATGTCCCGAAAGCATATTCTGGACTTGCATATACACATTAGAAGAAATTGTTCCTGATTTGACTCAAATTCCTTAAAAATGACATATACCACTGTATCCAGTTCTCAATGCACATTGTGCGAATATCTCGAAATGAATCTCAGATATCAAAAGTTGTCTCTGTGATTATTAAAAAATGCTGCCATTGGGTAGAGCAAAGAAGTTACAGTATTTTTTTTTTATTAAATGGAATTTTTGACACGAAAACATTTAGAATGTTGTAGAAGACTTTCAAATTTTGTTGGAAGGAAAGTTATGTCCTCCCACGAACACGAGATTTAGTGTCCAGAAACCATCGATTAACAATTACCGACCTTTTAAATGATTGTCTCTTTTATTTTAAAAGGATCTATCAACTCCTTTTTCAAAGATGTTTCGAGCCTCAGATGTTCCAAATCTCGACTGGTAGTAAAACTACTAAATTTTTTTCGAAAGAGACCAGTTCGTTTTTAACTATGTAGATATGATGACTATCAGCACATTTTAAAACGCACCATTAGGAAAGATGAGACACGGATCTATACGTATGATCTCCACTAACCGACCGAATGAATATCGAGGCAATGGTGATGATATACTGAAAAGATTATCATGGCACTGTGCAAACTGTCTACAAGAAATCCCCGCAAAAAAAGTGCATCCGTGAAAGTAGAAACTCACCACAATTTTTAAAGCAAAACGGTGAAAATTTGTGTAATCAAAAATGAATTTAACATAGACTTATCATTGGAAGGAAGCAGTTGTTAATGGAGTGTCTTCTCCACATTTTGATATGAGAAAAATAAGTAATTTTAGTACACATTTTCATTCGACCAAATAAAATTTCTTTCCGATTCAGGGTTTTGAGATCGAAATTGGACCGTACAAAGTGTTTCCATCAAATGTGATTACGTGGTAACCCAATCAAAAGAAATCAATAATATTTAAGTGTAATTCAATTTATTAACAATTGTCAATTTTGTTTAGATTTGGAAGCGGAAAAGTGCTTATTTGAAAGTAATAAATATGCATGTATTGCACTTTACAAAGAGATGAAAATATTATTGTTTTTAAATAACTACCAATGGAGAGTCATCCATCACTTGCCTTAAGGTATTGGCAATAGCAAGTCTAAATTATATGCAAACAATTCAAGATAATGCGAAATCTCACACTCCATTGTCTCTTCATGAGTTTTTCGTCAAAACTTCAACTAATAATACCATAATCACCGCATTCGTTGATAAAGCACCATGTGATATCTGTCTATTTTCTAAATTCGAAAGAGCGATGGGGGAAATCGTTTTGCGTGGATTGAAAAGCTTCAACGTGAATCATTCCACGCTCTGGAGACCATACAGGTAGGTGACTATTTGGTATGCTTCAAGGATTATGAAAAATGTTGTCATGAGTGTATTGTGCCCGGCAGAGAATACTTTGAAGATGATGAAACAGATTTTGGACAAATACACAAAGATTCTTTAAAATTAATACAAACTGCTGTGTATAATATGTTTGTAATCTATATATGTAAAATTAAATGTTTGTATCTTTGTACGAGGTCGGTTTCAAACGCAGCCGACTTAACAAGGAAGACACAAAAAAGTTGGTGAAAATGTTCTTTATTTTTCAATATAATCTTCTTTTATCTCCATACACTTTTTCCAGCGATATTCAGTAGCTTCTATGTTCTGTTCATAGTAAGAACTGTCAAACTCCTTAAAATAGTCATCAACCGTAGACTCCACCTCTTCATTCTTGGGAAATATTTTACCTCCGAGTCATTACTTTAAGTTTTAAAATATAAAATAGTCCGAGGGAGCTACATCTGGCGAATAAGGTGTGTGATGAAGCAGTTCCAACTTTAATTCATTAATTTTGGCTATCGCAATAGTGGATGAGTGAACTAAAGCATTGTCTTAATGAAATAGCACTTTCTTTTACGCCAAATGCGTTCCTTTTTTCATAATTTCATCACCCAAATGTTGCAATAAATTAGCATAATATTCGCCGTTGACGGTTTTTCCTTTCTGAAGATAATCAATAGAAATAATCCCATGCGCATCCCAAAAAGCCATGACCTTGCCTATAAATGAAATCGTCTTCGTCTCCTTTGCACACGATTCTCCCACTCCAGTCCACTGATTTGACTGTTCCTTTGTCTCAGGTGTGAAGTAGTGGAGCCATGTCTCATCCATGGTTATAAATCGGCGCGAAAATTCGGATTTATTGCGATGAAACATCGCCAAACACTCTACTGAAGCATATTCAAGGCGCTGTTTTTGCTCTATTGAAAGCAAGCGCGGCACCCATATTGCGCACAACTGATGTGAAGGTTTTACATGAGTCTTGCTGAAAAGCTTTACCCATGGTGTGCCACCACACAGGTGCCGTTTCTAATTACATGCTTTTTCTTGGTTATGTGTTCTTTCTTTCTTCAGGTGACGGCCGGCACCCCTTTGGTGTACTCACACTAATCCCGGAGGATTAGTTAGACTACCAGAGATTGGAAGTAGGTCCCTTGGAAAAACTTCCTCAGGTCCCACCCCCGCACTCAGCCAAAGTACCTTTGTAGTCACTTGGTACGAAGTGAACTACCTCCCGGGTAGGAGTTGAGGTATCTAGGAGAACCTCGGATAGATATGAACAGTGTTTTCCAAGCTGATGCCTTCCTTCACCAACGCTTGAGCAACGCAACAGCACTGAAAATACTTGTTCGGGCAACCACAGCCAGCACGATGCTCCCACTAGGGGTCCTACACTATTGACCAGGAAGGAACAATGTTCCTTGGGCCCCTGGTCACCCGTGCTACCAGAAGAGAAGAACCCTCTGGTCTGGGTTTCGCAGACAAGCTACTCCAGTTTTGCTTTATCATTCCTCGCATGGAACTGGTAATCCATAATAATACGGCATAGATTTTCAATGTCCGAGGAGAGAATATCAACACAGTAAAAAGCAAATATACCATGCTCCTATCATAGTTCATTAACCAGATCTCTCTGGTCATACAACTATATTTACGGAAAAGATAAATCTTCTGATACCTCCCAACGGCTTCTCTATGTCGCACCTGTTGCCAGGATGTGTCTTGTTTAACTATGTATCTCCCCTTTACTTCGTTTTCGAAAAACGAGTTTGAAACATATTATAGGTGAATCCCAAGACATAATCCACCTTTTCCTAGGGCGCCTGGCACAAGGCCACACTACTTTGTTTTTCTTCGCAAGCATACCCTTTGCCTGCTTAATTACAGGATCAGGTAGAGAGGCCTGCGTTCTAGGGGTAAGCGGTACAAAGCATCCTAGGAAACACCCGCCTACCCACACCCATATTGCGCACAGCTTTCTCATCTTCAAATCTTCGGCCAATATACGATATATAGCACTTTTTGAAATGCTTATCATTTCAGATAGCTAACGTTCCTTCAGCCGGTTATCATCTAATACCATTTTGTGGATTTTCTTAAACATGTCTGGCGTGGACACCATAATTGGTCGACCATTACGGTGTTCGTCTTGGCCGCTAGTACGGCCTCGTTTAAACTCTGCTACCCAATATTTTTACAGTCACAAGCGAACGAGCAGATTCCCCCAGAGTAGAATACAGCTCAGCTTTAATATTGGTTGAATTGAGACCTTTCAAATGGAAATATTGAATTACCTAACTGTAAGCAATTTGTTCCATCTTTAAATATAAATACAAATACTAAACAACGAGGCGCCTTGAAACTTAAAACAAATGTCTTACAAGGTTGCAACATTTCATTTCTTTGAGATCACTTATTAGAGAGAGACATATCAGACATTTCAATTGCGCTTGGACGCGTTAATTTTGGCGGGATAAAATTTGTTGTCACCTCATTGTTGACTGTGTGTGTGAGTAAGCATTAAAAAAAACTATCTGTAGAGCGCGTACGAGTATGTTAGTTTTCTCGTGAGATTCCGATTAGAAATTTAGATAAATGAATAGAATCACAGTGGATTTTAGCGGGAATGAAAAGTAATCATATTATTACTGTACCACTTAAACTGTATTAATACATAAATACGCGCATAATATGTAGAATGTTGTTGCAGATTCCCCCAGATTAGAATATAGCTCGGCTTTAATATTGGTTGAATTGAGACCTTTCAAATGGAAATATTGAATTAGCTAACTGTAAGCAATTTGTTCCTTCTTTACAAATTCAAATTCGACGGCTAAAATAAAAATACTAAACGACGTTGCGCCTTGAAACTTAAAACATATGATTTACAAGGTTGCAACTTTTCACCGAAATATTTTTTTTCAAACTACTGGCATCATTTACACGCCAGGTTGTCTAGCCTTGAGACCGCCCTCGTACGACAAGGATTTGTATGTTTTCGTAGAAACTTCTTTTGGTTTTTCTGATTCTTTATACTTAAATTGGCAAATCATGTGTTATATCGTCAATTTCTCAAGACGTATCTAATTTTGTCTAAATTTGCGGTGTGAAATTGGGCATCACTGATGTTCAGGTCGTATAAAGTAGCATTCAATATTTACAATTATCTTCCTCGGTTGTTTTGAATTAAAATTAATTAATCTTCCTGAAGCTGTAGGGTTCTGATACCAGTAAATTTCGATTATATTCCCTGTCTAATGATCAGTGCATGCAAATAAGATATGCGATTATCCTTTTCTTCTTCTATTGTGAATTGAATTTGTCTGCTAAATGAATTCAACATTTTTAACGTTGTATCTACGTCGGTTTTCTTTACTATAGCGAACAAATTCTTAAGCATAATGATGATAGAAGAAATAAAAAAGAAACCTCATTGCAAAACGTACGCCCAACGTCGTAGTATGAGCCGCATAGTTGTTTTATTTTTCTATAAGTCCGCTCACCAATGGTTAAATTCAGCCACTCAGCCTAATGTAGGGTATTAGCAAAAACACAGTAGCATTTACAAAACTCATTTAGAAACCACTACTTATTTCCATACCAACCAAAGACGCAGCATATCCACATACTTACTAGTATATTCGATAATTTTTACCACTTTACCACCTCGAAGTGGCAGCCACCACAAAATACGAAAATACAAAAAAAAAAAAAAACAATAAACTACTTGTTGCCACTAAACGCGAATACCTGTGGATGGTGTTTATGCAGACGTTCCTCATTCGTACGACTGCAAGGATCCCATATCTACATAAGTAGATATTTAGCCTTTTGACGAGCCATCAGCGTCGTCTTATCATTAGGGAAAACATGTAATTTGTGTCTTCACTTTAAGGCTCTCAAAGGAGTCAGACAGACAGCCAGAGGTTTCTGGATATTTTATTGCTACTACCGATCACTTCTGTCCAATATTTAAATACGTATGTCTGTCCTTCTCGCCCTTCTTAACCGCTGATTGTTATTTATAAAGGGATGCGATTCATTCGTTATTGTGTCTTTCGAATTATATTCCGTCTTAAATATTGTTCAATTTAAGACTCCCCAAAGAAAAACCTGCCAAGCAGCATTTTATTTTTATTTGCTTTTGTGTTGCCTTCAAATGTTCTACAACTTTCTTTGGGAAAGTTATTGTGAGTCATTTTACGAGTATATTGACATTGGATTTTCCTTGTCATGCTTAGTTTTTCCCTGAGCACATTAGAAATCCAAATCTTTACATTGTTTGTACACAAAGACCATGACCGTACCATGATTGTACGGCATCATTATCCTTTACCATTAGCACTTACAATGAGCGACGAGACAAAAAAGGACGATTTTATTATATTGAAAGGAAAAAGAAAGAAAACCAACGTATAAAAAGATTAGGGTGCATTCATGTATACGATTACATTGTTTGCTGTCAAAGCCGTCCGTTTAATTTATTCTTTTCTTTGAGATCACTTCTTAGAGAGGGGGACATATCAAACATTTCGATTGCGCTTGGTCGCGTTAATTTTGGCGGGATAAAATTTGTTATCGCCTCATTGTTGACTGTGTGTGTGTGAGTAAGCATTAAAACTACTACCTGTAGAGCGTGTAAAACGTGTTTTCTCGTGGGATTCCCATTAGAAATTTAGATAAATGAATAGAATCACAGTGGATTTTAGCGGGAATGAAATGTAATCATAATATTACTGTACCACTCAGACTACGAGTATATGAATACATAAATATAACATATAGCATGTTGTATACCAGTATAATATTTGGTAGGATTTATAATAGTTAGCATTGATTTCAAATACTGAATTTAGGAGAAGCATTGAAAATGGCCACACTTCTACAATTTTCTTGTTTTTGTTTTTCGGTTTTATTTTATGTAATTCTCTTTCTGTGCAGTCGTGACCTCAGCACCATAAAGGCATTATTGAGGCATGATGGCAATAGTTTTTTTTTTTTTTTTACATCATGTTAAGTACAAAAATTACAATTTTATATAGCATAACTTTTACAACTTTCAAAACTTTGCACATTTTTAGTTTAGATAAATTTGAAATAATCTAATTATTTAGAAGCATCTGAAGGTTATGTTTTAAATATATTTTTAAAATTTCTCTTAAAAACCGGTATTCTTTTTACTTTACTTAGGGTAATTTAATAATAAAGGGTGTCCCAACAAAAACGCAAGATTTAAATTTGGCGTCATTCGAAGTGTCATTGTTTGACATTTGAACAATTGTTATTGTTTGCTAGTAGAAGGTACGAGGTTAGTAAAAATGGAGCGCTACACGAATGAACAACGCATTCTCATTGTGAAATTGTTTTACCAAAATGGTGAAACTTTTGCGGCTACAGTTCGCAAATTGCGATCAATTTGGGGTCACAATAATGCTCCAAAAGAGATTAATGGATAAATTTGCCAAAACTGAGTCTGTTAGTAATGTAAAGACAACAACGCGCGAGGGATTCACGAGAAGCAAATGCATCCTCAACGTGTCACTGTGTGGTGTGGATTTTGGACTGGAGGAATCATTGGACATTTTTTTATGAAAATGAGGCATGTCAAGCGCAAACAATAATTCCCAATTTGCAAAGTCCAGTCCTTATGTGGTGCGATTTCTAGTATTGAAAACTGACAGATGTTGAGAAAAACTGATCATGTGACATCAGTTTATATGTCATCCCGTTTATATGTCATTAACTGATATAAGTAAAGTGCATAAATTGGGAGCACATTCTCACAAACAACAGTATATAATGAACTTGTCGCGGCAAATTATATATAGTTTTACATGCTGCAAGGATTTTAATATAGATGTATGTCTGAATCTACATATATAAATTACCAGCAAATGCGGGATTATCCATTTTTGGACCACAACGGTGTTCGTATTGGCAGCTCGTACGACCTTGTTTAAACTCTATTAGCAAATATTTTACAGTTGTAAATGAAGGAGCAAATTCTCGCAGAGTAGAATCTAGCTCGGCTTTAATATTGGTTGGACTGCGACCTTCCAAATTGAAATATTGAACTACATAACGGTGACCAATTTTTCCCATGTTTACAAATTCACTGAGATCGTTTATTTTTACAGGCTCAAATAAAAAGAATAAACAACGTGGCTCTTTTAAGCTAAAACATATGTTTTACAAAGTTGCCACTTTTCACCAAATTAATTTTTTTCAACTACTGGCACTATCTATACGTCAGGTCGGCTAGTTTTAGGAACGCCCTTGTAAAAATGATCAGAACAATATTTTATTTTAAAAGTGAGTTGAAGGAAGTTTTTTTTAAAAAATCTTCAAACACTCCTTGTGTAAATTCGGCATAATTTTGAATATTATTTCATGAACTCCATTCATTTGATTGTACATATTTTATACATTGTAATTATTCTTTCTTTGCCTTTTTGCCTAATAAATTACGTTTTTAAAATAGTATTTAAATCGTATTAAATCTTTTGCCAACTTGTATGCCTTAAAGGCACTGAAATATACTCTGAAATATATTTGTACAAGAATATATAATAACAAAAAAAAACCGGTACCAACCATACAAATGACCTATTATATATATATATATAGGTTATATTCTTGGCTTCATACCTTCGTATCGGTTGCACTAAATTTAGTAAAATTAGGCACACGTTGGGCGTTTGTCATAATTTAAACGGAGCATAATATTTTAAAAGTTTATTGACAGGATTCAACCCTATATGTGTTGAAAAAGATAAATTTATATATTTGTATATTTCAATTCATGTACGTACATTTTCATTTAATAAATAAACTCAGTAAAAAATGAGGTACTACGGTGACTTTCCTCCACCGCTTAAAGTGTTTTTTGATTCCACAAAGTAAGGAATAGCCTGAGTAGTCGGAGACGCCTTTCAGTCGAAAAGCATTCCCGCCCCTAATGTGCAAATATGCAGAGTTATCCATTCAGTGTTTTCAAACCCGCTGATCTGGCAAGGCTGTCAGCTGTTAAATACCTGTCATCTGAAGTGTTACTTATTTAGTGACAGGTTTGCCATTTACGAATATGTATTGTTTGACAACCGAAGAACGCGTAAAAATAGTTCAAACTTACTGCAAAAGTGGTAATTCAAACGTGGGCTTTCAATCGCATAAAATTTTCTTCAGCGGTGGAGGTCATTTCTCAGTCGGTGGTTACGTCAACAAACTATATTGCCTGGCAAGACTGTTAGCTGTTAAATACCTGTCATCTGAAGTGTTACTTATGTAGTGAAAAGTTTGCCATTTACGAATATATATCGTTTAACAACCGAAGAACGCGTAAAAATATTTTAAACTTACTGCAACAGTGGTGATTCAAACGTGGACTTTCAATCGCATAAAATTTTCTTCAGCGGTGAAGGTCATTTCTCACTCGGTGGTTATGTCAACAAACTACATTGGCGCATGTGAGGGGCTCGGAGAACCCAGAAGCGATTGTGAAAAAGCCATGGCATCCGGAAAAAGTGTCTGTTTATTGGGGCGCATTACTGTATGGAGGTGTTATTGGGAAGTATTTTTTTCAAAAACTACCTTAAGAGGATCAACTGCTGCAACCAATTCAGAGGCGGTCATTTAAATAGCATTGTATTTCATATACATATAATGGCAAGATCTTCATAGCTTTATGTGCATTTTATTTAACTTTACTTGAAAACGGAAAAAGGATAACCCTTTATTAGGTACTTTAACTAAAAATTCTTTCGGCTATCACTTACACTTCGTTTTGTTAAAATATTGGTCAGTGGCCTTCAACAGATCCCACTGTGCGATCCCACTGGGTTGCTTTCCACCAGTCTCGTCCATTTGCTATTTACGGTAGTTGTTACTTACTTACCACTGAGTGCGAGTACATTTGTTAATTATTATTTCTTCTTCGTTTGTAGGTAATATTTATGCCATCAATTTGAACTGGTGGCACCAATGTGGCCGCAACCATTTTTGCTTCTTGTTTTCATATTTATTGTAATGATGTTGCCGGTCATGCTCACCTCCTTCTCTTCACCGCATAGAAGTGGTATTATTGCATTTGTGCAATCGCATTTTCACTTAATGATTGGTTTGTTTTTTT
>JAHXMU010025809.1:0-26788 GCA_019455685.1 Philornis downsi | reverse complement strand
AAAAAAAGTAGAATTCATAAACATTTCGTTTGTTTTCTTAGGAGTAAATAATACAAAGCAATTTCTCCGATTGTTTTGTTACGACAAATATATATAATAGGATACTCCAATGCAAAAATGCCTTGGAACACGCTATCTGTTATAGATCGTTATAACACTTCTTAAATCTTAGCACAGCCTAATATTTTCTCAGATTGTAACTGATTTTAAATAAGCTATATCGGTACCTCCCATATAAATTAAAAGTTTTTCCGAAATTTATTTTCTTTCCTTTAGGACTTAAACCGTATGCAGCAGCAAATACATTCCCTATTGTACTATTTTGCGAATTGGTGAAATTTCAAGAACTCTACCGATCTGCCACACCCCTTCTAGTACTTCTTATGCACCTCTGTTGATGAAATTCGAGATTTGACGCGTCTGAGGTGTAAAAATGTAAAATCTAAAAGGCCTAAAATGCCCGTTAAATTGCTCTTAAACAGAACATCTCATATTCCTTGAACTCGGCTTTCACCGATAAAAGTTATTGGCCATAAGGACACTCTCCATCTTCCAGTCCGTCTCGGCTTTTTTTGAACTGTTTATGCGACTTGTAGATATTTCATTCCGACTAAGTCTGCTCATTAAAAGTTTGCTTTGCTTTGTTATAGAATTGTAAATATGGATTCAAATTGGTCACATATTCGAGAGGAATGTAAAATATGTTCATTCTTGAAATCTGTGGATGTTAATTTTACAAATGATTTTGGTTACAGTTGGTGGTTGAACATGATGTTGTAAGTAAAATGGGAAAACCAGTAGAGAAATCTCAGCCAGATGAACTGTCTCATACCCTCATAATTCGATGGTTTCTTAATAAAAGAAAAATGCTTTGAATTAAAGTGCACAAAAGGAAGGACTTTCTCAAGTTCTCCTCTTGGCAATTATAGAGGCATTATTGATTATTATTAATACCAATTCGTATGTGTGGTATTTAGAGTGAACGGCAATTTAGCATTTCGCAGAATTGTAAATGTTTTCTCAGCAATTTAATGCAACTTTTTTGCTCAACAAAATCACATATAAAAATCGTAAGAATCACTTTTTGCGTCGCACTAAATCAAATATAGCTCAAACACTAATGATATTTATGACGACAGATGTCCGTCACAGTGTCTTCATCACTGAATAAAAACACCTTTTGATAAATGTTTGGCCCAGATATGTTATTTGTGTCTATCCCATATTTTTCCTGGTGTTCTGTTTTCTATAGTATTGATCCACTGTAATATTATGGTCATTTAGAAGAATAAATTTAGCTCTTATTGCGATTAGTGTTTTCCACGTAGAAAATAATTTTAATAATATGAGGGTTGTTCCAAAACCTGCCGATATAAAAAAGTTGAAGAAAATTTTCTTAATAATTTTATTTAAGATGAGCGACATATCAGGCCACTGCGTCCGATCCTAGTGTTGGGGCTGCCAACGACCACTAAGCTGATGGGTTGAGTTTCAGTAACGGAAGTTACCTTCTGGTCTAAGATACATCGGTAAAAGCATGCCATTTAGGTTTCTCAACTGCGCAGAAGAGAAACCGGTTGAGAGAACCAGGGGTTTGAAATACTATCCAAACTTGGTGTGACGAATTGGAGGAGAAGCTCTTAGAATTATTTTCTACGGGCGGCGTCTGGATGTCTACTATTCCAGTCGTCGCCTGTTTATAATGAGAACTGTAAAACTCTTTAAAATTAGCCATCAATCGCAGAATCTGCCTTTTCATTGTTGGCAATTTTTTCAAGTTAAGAAATATAAAATAGTCCGAGGAAACTAAATCTGGCGATTAAGTTGCGTGGTAAAGCAATTCGAACTTCTTTTCTTTTTATTCTTTCATTTTAATTCGTAAATTAACTCAAAAATTTGTCTCCATTGCGGAGAAACATCGTCAAACACTCTACTGAAACATCTTCCCAGAGCTGTTTTTGCTCTAAAGAAAGCAAGTGCGACACCCATCTTTCGCACAGCTTTCTCATCTTCAAATCTTCGGTCGATATATGATGCATATATGTATATCACTTTGTGATATGTCTATCATTTCAGCTAGCTCACGCACCATCAGCCGACGATCATCCAATGTGTGGATTTTGTTAACCGTGTCTGGCCCGGACACCTCAATTGGGCGAACACCGTAGTGGTCGTCAAGCTCATACAGCCTAGCTTACGCATCTTCAGCCGACGATCCTCCAATATGTGGATTTTCTTAAACGTGGCCATCTCATTAGGACAAAAAATACGGTTTTCATCTTGGCAGCTCATACAGCCTCGTTTAAACTCTGCTACTCTATATTTTACAGTCGTAAATGAAGGAACAGCCTCTAGCTTGGCTTTAATATGGGGGGACTGAGAAAATATTGAAATGAAAATATTGAATTACATAACGGCAACCATTTTTTTCCATGTTTACAAATTCACTGAGATCGCTTGCTTTTGCGGACTCAAATAAAAGCGTGGCGCCACTTTTCACCAAAATAATTTTTTTTAAACTGCTGCCACCACTATACGTTAGGTTGACTAGTTTTGGGACCACCCTCGTAGTCCGCTGTCTATTTTCCGTGATAATAAATTCCAACAAGAATACATGTTTTCATAGCAGATGTTATAAAGACTTATTTAATATTTATTAAAAGGACTTTTTTGTAAGTTGTTCGAATTTATTCGAAAAGTGTATCTGTTGTTCGAATCAGGAATAATTAATTGCATATTTTCAGGTGAAAAATCTTTACGCTTTGCTTAATGATAAATTGAAGAATTAGTAATTTTTTAGAAGATGACAAAATTATTTCAGTCATATTGCGAACTCAGTATTTCCAAACAATTTAATATTCCGAGTTGAAGACATTGATCAACAAAATTGACCAAATTTAGGAAAGTAAAACAAACATTCTATTTATCGACAACCATAGTGCTCCTACATAATAATTTTTATCTTATTCCGAAATGTATTCCTATATACTCATGGTTGTTTGTACAATATATAAGCATAGTTTAGCGTGAGTACCCGAATGAGTTTACGCTTGAGTACATTTTAAAACGAAACGCTGCACTGCATACTTGACAGCTTTCTTTCATATTTGCATAAGTGCATACTTTTGGGAGTTAAGAATAAATAAACTGACAGCAACACAAACACGCTTGAATACAAATTAGTCGTATGTCTGCCTGGCAGTATTTGTTATGCAAAGAGCTGTTAATGCGAACCCTTTAGAAATTCTTGAAATAAATGTGTTCAAAAAGTTTAATGATTAGCATAGAGAAGAGGATCAAAAGAACACTGTGTGTGTGCTTATAAATGAGATTTTGCACAAGGCAAAAGAGCAGCACGAAGTCTGAAATATGGATGGAGTGATGTATATATTCCTGTGTGAATTTAAATAGGGGTAAGCGAGTAAAGGGGAGATGGCAAATATATACCACTTAATAATAATAGATATTTAAAGACACTCACAATGGTTGAAAATTGTCCAATATGATGGATACTGAAGAAAGATTTTTTCAAATGATATTATTTATATTACCTAGAAAAGTATAATGAACCTTACGAAGTAGGGTAGTTTATCGATATCGGAATTAATATTTGTACAATTAGCAGCATATTTTGATACTACACAGTACACCGGCATGTGAAAGAAGTCTAGAAAAGTTGTATGGTGCTCATTTCATAGTAGTACCTACATATTTTCTGTCTAAAAAAAATTTTATTGTAATAATTATGAATTGCAATTTTGTCAACTTTCCGTATATATAAAAACTGCGCATTGACAACATTAAACATTCACAAAAAACCACAATTCATACCGCGAATTGTGTGATATAGCAAATGCTTTGTTATAGAATTGTAGATATGGATTCAAATTGGCCACATATTCGTGGGGAACATAAAATGTGTTCACTCACCAAATCTGTGAATGTTCCTCCTACAAGCGTTTAGATTATAGTTGGTGGTTGAATATGATATTGTAAATGAGATGAAAAAAACTAGTAGAGGAATTTCAGTCAGTCATGAACCGTCTTACACATACTTTCATCCGCTTTTATGCGGTGATGGAGAAATAATTCAATCGTTTCTTACTAAAAGAAAAATACTTTGAATTAAAGTGCAACAAAGCAAGCAAAATTATAACTTTATAAAGTCCTTCTCCTGGAAATTATGGAGAGATTACTGAATATTGTTAAGACCAATTTGTTGTAAAGTGAACTTCGTAAACTGTAATTTAAATTAAATTAAATTAATTTAAATTATGTTGATTTCAGTGAAATTGAATTAAAGATATGAAACTGAGTACGTAATTGTAATTTGTGAGGAATTTAGTAGAGAAGGCGAGGTTATTTGGTCGATTTTTTCAACATTTACAAGCATTGCAATTTGATGCAATTCACAAAAATTTCAGTTACTGCAGTCTAAACCTTGGGGACAACAGCCTACAGAGTTAAATTTCTATAAATCGACAATTTGTATAGAAGGTATCAGAGGTACTCACTGTCAGAAGAGAGTTTACTAAGCGCGTGATGTGCATAAAATTAATGATTTTCTTGCAGCGTAGCCAAACACAGGAACATCCCCACGATACTAAATAGAAAACAAAGAGCCAACATAGGTGCCACATACAGGAGACAACAAGTAACAACAATACACAATTCAAGGCGTCATAAAATTAGGAGTAGACAACAAAAAAAGGAATTCTTCACCGCTGCCGATACAGCCGACATTTTTAGTTGGTATTCTGCTTAAGCATTTGAGAGCGAGCAGACTAAAAGAGTCCTTGAGAGTCTTACGTGAGTCTCGCCGTGAAGGTCTTACCCACGGTGTGCGGCCTACTGGGCATAGCCTCGGGACAGCCAAATTAAATTTGAATTATCTACAAACAGGGGCTGACAAATATGGTGCTGCCTCAATTGTCAGCCCTTTCTTCCAGCAAGAAAATACCTTTAACACCTAATCGGTATGCAGCAGCAACATATATACATATACATTCCCCATTGCATTATTTTGCAATGCTTGGTGAAATCTCAAGAACTCTACTCTATAAGAAGTACCTTCTGGTACCTCTTTTGATCAAATTCGATATTTGACGAGTCTGAAGCCTAAAAATGGAAAATCTAAAAGGCCTAAAATGCCTGTTAAATTGATCTTGAGGAAAAAATCTTATATTCATTGAATCCTACTTGGATCGATAAAAGTTATTGGCCCCGGATGGCCACTCTCCATCTTCAAGTCCGTCTCGGCCTTTTTTGAACTGTTTGTGCGACTTGTAGATATTTCTTTCCGACAAAGTCTGTTCATTAAAAGTTTGGTTTGCTTTGTTATAGAATAATTTGTCAAAATTTGTCTGAATTCAATATATCTACCACAAAAATATAAAATCAAATATATGTATATGAGTTAAATCAGTTATTTGTGTAAGAAGCACCAGAAGGAGCAAGGCAAATTAAAAATCAATATAGTGGACTGGAGCATAATATTTAGAAATTACGGAATTAGAATTTAGATTTTTAAATACAGCCAATTTGTATTAGAAAGGATTTGCCAATGCCGACAATTTCCATTCTTGTAACTAAGTGCACCAAACGCAGGAAGTATGCCAATATTGACTGAATTCAGAGCAACTGCTTGAAAGATATGATACTGAAAGTAGTATAAAAATGAAGTAAACTGAGTTACATATGCCTTCACGAAAGTCCTTTTTTCCTGCTACAAAAATATGAGAGGTATTAGAAAGGCCGTGGTGAACTGATGGATGCCCATCCAAAAATACTCTGAGTTAAAACACAATGAAAAAGCGAGATAGTAACTCTCTTAAGGCATCCATTTGGAAAATGTAAATGTAATGTAAAATGTATATTTACTAAATTGGCCAAATTACTAAGTATAGGGCTATCCATGTTTCGATTTCAAAAGTATAGCTAAATGAAACACATATGAAGCTATGATTTCGATGAAACTTTTATTTCATTATAATGCTTGGATCTTGCCATTATGTACGAAATACAAGTCCAATGTCATTGAAATGACCACCTCCATATTGTTTGCAGCAGTGGATCCTTTTGAGGTAATTTTCGACCACTTTTTCATACATTTCTCGCAGTACCTCGGCGATAACTACATGATTGCTGCTTTTCAAATGCTCCAACGTTTTGGGGGATTATCCGCATAAACGAGGTCTTTTACGCCCACAAAAAAAGTCTAACGGAGTCAAATCACATGATCTTGGAGGCTAATTGACGTCGCCAAAATGTTTAATTACGCTTTCTGGAAATTTCTCATGTTGTTTTTTGTGACTCGTGACACCGTATTGTTGAATCAACATATCGTCCAGTTCATAATCTTCAATTGCAGACCAAAAAAGAGTCAATTATAACACGGCCATAGCGCTGTGAATTGGCAGTAATGATTCTTCTAGCGTCATTTCTGAAAAAAACGATAGAATGACACATTCTGAGCACAGTGCGTCAAAAGAGTCAATTATAACACGGCCATAGCGCTCTAAATTGGCAGTAATGATTCTTCCACCATCATTTCGGAAAAAAAACGACGGAATGACACGTCCTGACCACAATGCGCACCATAGTCACTTTCCTAATGCAATGGCTTTCCCACAATCACCTTTGGATTCCATATGCGAACCTTTAGACGTTATCACCAAGTGAGAAATATACTTCATCGGTGAAGAAAATTTTGTTCGATTGAAAGTCCACTTGTGAATCACCACCACCAAGTTTTAACTATTTTTATGCATTATTCGATCCATATTCATAAATGGCAAATTTTTCACTAAATAAATGACGCTTCTAATGACAAGTACTTAACAGCTGACAACTTTGCCCAACCGGCGCTTTTGAAAACACTAAGTGTGTAACCCAAAGAATTAAAATTTATCGAAAATTCAAATAGATATCGAAATTTTAAGTGCTGGTACTAAATGCTTGATACATCCCTCAATTATACTAAATATAGTGCATCTGTATGAAAGATACCAATCTAGGAAAGCATAAGTTAAATTAGGTAATTTGTGTGAGAAGTATCCGACAGGGAGTGATTACTCCTTCGATTTTTCCACATTTTGTTAGGCAGTGTGATCGATATAATTAGCAAGAACTCAATTAATTTTAGGTTATAAATTAAGGTTTAAAGCGGAAAATTAAATTTTGATAAATGCGTCAATTTTTATGGAATGTAGCAGAATTGGAGTGGCAACGTCACCCATCTTCGTTTGGAGAACTCAATTTATTGGAAGATATGAAGATAAATAGGTTATTTGGGAGGTAACAGAAGAGCATGGTTATTTTATCGATTTGTCTACAAATTTATGTAATGTACAGAAATCTAAACTAATAATACTTCTTAATTACAAACTGCAGTGGAATAATTAAATTTCGGTAAATCGACTAATTTATATGACAACGCTGCCATTGTGAGGTGTTGATGCTAGAATATATTGCGATATTTTCGACAATTACCATATTCATCCTAGTTTGGTATCCGCCTGACCAATCCATGGCTTAGCTGCTTAACTTCCACATCAACTTCGACTTTAATAGTTAAATTAATGTGTGTGTTACAGATTGTTCTAAAGATGTCTACAGTCGGTCTTATATACCTTCTAATTCACTTTGTCATTACCCAATTTTACTTATTATTGTGCGTTCAAATAACATAGTTTATTTAGTAAGCTTCTCCGCAAATTGTTTAAGTTCAAACAAAGATATTGTCCAATTTAAATTTCTAATTCTTGCTGTTTTCTTTTTCTTTGTATTTCTTTCCTTGGTAAGAATTTCTGGCTCACACAATTGTAAACCAAAATCCATCCTTCGCTTCGGGAAACCTAGCTTCCCATATTTTTATTGGTCCTTCCAGCCGAACTTAACTCACGCAATAAAGAAGTCTGAAATTTAATTCATCAGCATGTAAACATTTCTTCTTGCGGATGAGATGTACCACAACAGAGGGGTAACAAAATTCTTACTTTTGATTGAAAATAAAGCAGAAAAGTGGAAAAAATTGTATAATATCATATAGTAAATGGCTGAAAATCTTGAAATCGCATTCGTATACTAATGTATATACATATCTCATTTTATAGCATAGTTGCGTAGATAAAGATAATTCGTGCTTTCAGGTGACAGAACAAGAAAGAAGGAGAACAAACTTTGTACTATCGCCAAGAATAGAATCAATTTAGAATCATGAAATTGAGGAGGGACTTGTAGAAATTCCTATTTTTAAGAAGACATGAAAAATGAGGACGAAAATGGTACCATCGCTCAAGACAAACGACTGATACTGGAGTCACCAAAATTAATATGAATAGTACCACTACGGAAAATAAAAGGGTTACACATGAAAACATTCATCTTATGTCATGCATCTCTACTCTATTGTGTGAGTAGGGATGCATGACATAAGAGGAATGTTTCCGTTTTTTATCCTTTATATTTAAGTTATACATAGAATGTACATAAGGAAGAAGGGAGCCACTAACGCCGAAGCCACCAGAATAAAACGTTACAAGCTGAAATCATATAATTAGAAGACCATGGAAGGTCATGAAAATTCGAACTTTCGAATCCGAACTAGATATAAATGGGACAAAAATTGAACCATATATAAAAAGGGAATGCTGGTGTTGAAAATACCAAATTTAAGCAGCACAATCCTAATGCGGCCAGTCCGCACCTCGGACGGCAGTGAACAATAATCATGCCATCGTCCAGACTAAAATGTTATAGTGGCAATAAGACATGCTGTGTTGTCCAAAATTCGAACTGTTGGTAGCTTGATGTGAGATAAAAGATAGCATCTACCTGATCAAAATCCAAATCATGAAAATTGGCAAAAATACTTCTCATAGCCTGGATATATAAATTACGGACAAATTCAACTTTTGACGCCTACATCGTTGGGTTGGCGGGCTCATGGAGTTTTAGTCGCTATGAGTCACTTCGACGGGAAGCGTCGCGCATTTTCCTTGCTCGCATTTTACGAGAACTCTCGTTCATATATTGCTACTAGGCGACTATATTGTGCTAAATATGGACTACGGCGAATTAGTGAAGCTCCGAGTGCTAATTTAATTAAAATATGGGTAAAGTGTTTTGAAGAGACCGGTTCAACATTTAAACCACAAGCAAATGGTCGCCCAAGAACATATAGGACCGAAGACAATGTTGAGAGAGTTATGGAGTCAGTACGAGGAAATCCACAAATGTCGACTCGCAAGACATCGTCTGTCTTACAATTATCGCGACGAAGTTTGCAACGAATTTTAACATTGGATCTTAAACTGCATCCATATAAGCTGCAATTAACACAAGAATTGAAAGAGTTTGACTTCATAGCAAGGCTCGCATTTGCTAATGAAATGCTTAAACGATTTTCCAATTTTGGCAATATCCTTTTCTCTGACGAGGCTCATTTCCTTATGAATGGGTTCGTAAACCGTCAAAATTGTCGTTACTGGAACAGTGAAAATCCCAAAATTAAACACCAGAAACCATTGCATAGTCCTTAAGTGACAGTATGGGCAGTCTACAGTAATAATCCAAGAAACATCGTTCAGCTCAAGGAGAATATCCGTGGTGAAATGGCAGCCATTACACCAGTATTACTGAAGAAAGTTTTCAATAATTTTCGTTTGCGGTTAGAGGAGTGCCGTCGTAGAGAGGGTCACCATTTAGATGATGTTATTTTTAAAAAATAAACTCCATTTATTACTCTACAATGCCTTAGATTTATTTTAACCATACCTTTTGTATTTATTTTTTAATCTATTTTTTAAATATGCACGTTCTATTGCGCCACCCTGTATATACTTATGTCAGTTCATTAACTTCTCATCCGGTATGTTAGTCCGTGGAGAATCCTTAGAACATTTGAACAAAATTTTCTTTTGTTGACTTACACAGACAAATTTGAGAGATTGCTTACAATTCACTCTTACAGAATTCACAGTATGAGGTGAGAAAAGGTGTGTTTCGTTGGCAGAAACAAGAATATGTTCTGGAATAGGTGCAATGCGCCACTACAGGAAATTCGTGTACAAGACCCGACTACCAATTATGCTAAAATAAGATATTCAAATATCTTCAACGTATTTTATTTATTGTACAGAAAATTAAACTGTATTTGATATAAAAAGCACTGGTTTACAAATTTGGAAAAAATCGACTGCAGAAACGAAGCATGATTTTTAAATAATCTGGGTGCGCTGAATTCTACAAAAATTCGGCTATCACGTCTTGTTACTTTTTTATCGCACGATGACAGTACTGTAAAACAGTCAATATTGACACTACAATTTCACAATTATTAATTTGGCAGAAGTCCACATTCATTCTAAATCTTCATAATAGTAGCGTTTAAGCATGTCGGGGAGATCGCGTGTTACTAATTCAAGGTATTTTTGCTTGAATATTTGATTGGGAAAAAGAATATGCAATATCAGAACCATTAAAATAGGCATATTTTGCATTATTTTGGTTTTGCTATCAGAAACTTGATCAAACCGTGGACACCGAAAATGTTTTGCAATAGTTGCAGAACGGTTTTATACAAGTGGTCAAATGGCAAGAAGATATATTTCGATATTTCAATTCCAGAACTGTGAAGAGAGCCAAGTAACCACCAAATCGATCGTTATTTCTATTTAACAAAAGTTGCTGGATTCAATATGAAAAATCATAAAAAATATTACTTACGCGAATGTCCCATCGGTTTCCAAACCAGTTCAACGTCCATCAAATGATCCATTACCAGTCATTTCCAGTGCTACGAGCAGTGAGTCTGAAACGTTTTTTATCAGCGGTTTGTATCAGGCTGATGGTGAGCATCGTTTAGTGGCTCAAGCTGAGCTGAATGATCTATTCCGGGATTTAACGAAGCAAGATGCAGAATTACTAACTTCACGCATGCAGCAGTAGAAATATCTTGCAGTTGAGACAAAAGTAACAATCTATAGAGACACAAGCTTGGAATTGGCTGCATATTTTGGAAATAAACACTCCATTTTATACTGTAATGATGTTGATTGTTTATTTAAAAGAATGAACCAGCCATATGACAAAACTGAATGGGGATTATTTATTGATGGCTCTAAGTACAGTTTAAAGGCTCTTCTTTTGCGAAATGGGAATGAAAAACTATCCATACCAATTGCTCATGCCTTTAATACAAAGGAAAATTACAAATCAATGACTGAAATTTCTACATTACACAAATACAACGATAGTAAATGAAAGATCTGTGGTGACCTTAAGGTACGTG
The DNA here is from genome assembly GCA_019455685.1 of Philornis downsi. Taxonomy (NCBI): domain Eukaryota; kingdom Metazoa; phylum Arthropoda; class Insecta; order Diptera; family Muscidae; genus Philornis; species Philornis downsi. The sequence continues at coordinate 15,495 of JAHXMU010025809.1, read as the reverse complement.
ATTTAAATTTCTTTTTATATATAGTACAGACCATCGTAAATAACTGTAAATTAATCTATTTCAGGCTATTGGTTTGTTGACTGGCATGCCAGGAGGTTTCACAAAATATTGTTGTTTCCTTTGTCTATTGGATAGTCCCGTTACATGTCATCATTACATCATAACGGAGTGGCCAATAAGAACTGAGTGTTCACCAGGAAAACAAAACATTTCAAATATGCCATTAATTGATCCAAATGGCGATATTCTTCTGCCGCTGCATATAAAATTAGGACGTTTTTAAGAACTTTGTCAAAGCTCTGAGCAAATACGGTGCAGCATTAAAATATTTGTTATCGGTTTTCCTAAAATTTTATATGCTAAAATTAAAGAAGGCGGCCCTCAGATCAGGAAGCTATTGAATGATGACAATTTTTCACAATTTTTATTGGAGAAAGAATATGCAGCCTGGAAATCTTTCAAGAGCATCGTGAACAGTTTCCTTGGAAACAATACGAGTGAAAACTACAAACAAATTGTTGCTGAATTAGTGAAAAATTATCACGAATTAGGTGCGCGAATGTCACTCAAAATGCATTTTTTTTCATTCACATTCAGATTTTTGTTTTCCACAAAACCTCTGGTGCGGTGAGCGACGAACCAAGATTTAATGAAAATTGAAAGAAATTATCAAGGATTTAGGGACAACAGCATGCTGGGAGACTATTGCTGGACTCTAATACGTGAAAATGAATCAACAAAATATAAATGTCGTTCAATTAATGCCATTCTCTTTTGAAAATTCATTGATTTTTAAATAAACTAATGATTTTTTATGTAAACAACAAATAAAAACTTTTTTTGTATCTCGAAATCCCAGACGTAACAGAAAAATAAACAATCACAAATTCAAATGCGGCTCACTGTATTACCATAGAAAAGATATTTGGTTGCTCCAGTCCAAAACCTTGTTGGCTAGTGTAATTGGTTTCAAAGATGATAGGCCGTAAATGACTTCCGTGCTCATTCATGTAAATGTGACACATGGTCAGAAAATTAGTCATTACAGCTTAAACGATTAAATTCGGGATCGCCTCAATTATTGTTTTAAAGGACTGGATAATCCCATAAAAAAAGTCTAATGCAGTCACCTAAACCGACCTAAGGGCCACTGGGAAGTGGAATTTCCGGATATTAATTTGTTTGTAAATTTTCCTTGGAGCTTCGTCATAACCGGTCGGGCTATGTGTGCAGTTACTCTATTTTACTGGAATCAAATGCAGTTTAAACGGACACGTCTTCGCAGCAGCTTTAGGAAAAAAATCCTTCAACGTCTTTGAATGACGGTCCACGTTGAAAGTTGATAGTAGCACGATTCATGCAGCACCCTGTATTTTAATTAGACGCGATTGATTTATTGTGAATCGTATGATGTGTTTTTGATTGATTTATTGTGAATCACATAATGTGTTTTTTTTTCCAAATTAGTACATAAAAATGTGATTGTACAGGGTTATCCCTTTTTGCGTTTTCAAGTAAAGTTGAATAAAGCACACATAAAGCTATGATTTCGATTGTTCATTCAATTGCTCATTCACTTGCTTCCCTTATAATTTCATTGTTCTTTACAACTTCAGGTGTGTGCAAGTATCCAGAAACTGATAACGTCGTTCATACTCTGCTCAGTTGCAAAAGTGAGAACGTCTCGGTTTGCAATGTCAAGAAAAAGTCTTCCTTGAGCTCCCCTTTTGAATAGTTCAGTAGACATGACTTATATACCAAATACCGCATATCCAACTATCGTCAATGAATAAAATGTACAAAATATATGTTTATTTTTCAATACATACAACAAACATATTATAATACACACAAAATCCAATTAATTAAAGCGACTCTTCAACTAATTAAGTTATATTTCTTGTTCTCGTTACTTCGCAAACATTTCACTTCCAGTGCAGGCAGAAAACCATCAGCCAACTATGATTTTACAAAAACGTGACGTTATTTTCCCTACGCTTTCTTAACAAAGTATTACCATCTTCTAAATAGAAAGCTTTTTCCAGTATTTTTTCTATTAAAAATGCAATTAACATTTCGCTTGAACGCTTTCGTTTATACTTTCGAGGAAGAATTTTAGAGATGGGAGTGCCATCGTATGCTTTTCCTCAAATTTTTCTGCAACAAAGTCTTCAACTGCAGTGTTCTCACTAATTAGTTCAACAGGGCGTTGTCTTTCAATGGCCAGTGAAGGCTTATCACTGTCCTGTCTCGTTGGTGATTGCAACTTTTCCAGTTGATAGCGATGGTCGCTGTGGTGAGAATGACATTAAGTAATGACTTCCGCTTAGCGTTGTTGGTTCAGTTGAAAAAAACTCAAAATTAAAATAAACATCAGCATCAACAATTTAAACTTTAGTTGTAGTAATAAATCATGATAAAGGGACATACTGGGAGGAGCATTACATAGTTACAGGATATATTGGCTAGTGTAAGCTAAGAAACGGTTTTAATATGACTGTATTTCGCATTGTACAGAAATTTACCGTATTTTCGAAATTCAGTATTTGTCTAGTACATCTAATTTGTGCAAAATGTTTGTCTATTCGGGTTTCTTACAATGCTTGACAACACCTGAGACAAATCGACAGCTTAACCCTTCCGGTATCTCCCATACAAATAACCCATTTAACCTCTATGTACAGATACCTGACTTTGCTTTGCTTTGCTGTTTCTTTGTCTCAATTGTGAAGTGATGGATTCATGTCTCATCCATGGTTATAAATCGAGATAAAAATTCGGCCAACAATAAGGTAATGAAACATTTTCACGATGCTGTTTTTGCTCTATGTGAAAGCAAGCGCAGCAGCCATTTTGCGCATAGCTTTCTCATCGTCAAATCTTCGGTTAATATACGATGTATAGCATTTTTTGAAATGCTTATCATTTCAGCTAGCTCACGCATCTTTAGCCGATAATCATCAAATACCATTTCGTGGACTTTCTTAACCATGTCTGGCATGGACGCCTCAATTGGTTGACCTCGATTGGTGGAGCTTGTACGGCCTCGTTTAATGTCTACTCCCCAATATATTACAGTCGTAAGCGAAGAAACAGACTCCGCTAGAGTAGTATATAGCTCAGCTTTAATATTGGTTAGGCTGAGACATTTAAAATTGAAATATTGAATTACATAACGGAGACGAATTTCTTCAATTTGCACAACTTGACTGAAATCGCTTATTTTTTTTTTTTTTTGCTCTGATAAAAATACTGTTTAAACTGTATTCAGTATTTTTAACTTCACTGTATGATGGAGTGACATTGCCGTGCTCATTCTCTCTTTTACTCACGGCTTATTATTTTGAAAGCTTTATTTACTCAGAGAATATGTCTCCAATATTCTGAAATCACAGCATTGGTATAATTTCATATTTCTGATTGCGGGCAGTCTCGTTAAAACACAGAAGGTAACGTCACTCTATCATTATTGCCGTGCATTTACATTTTCCTCAATAAACCCTCTGTATTATTGGAAATTTATGTGATTCTGGAGTTTGATATTGTTGAGGTTCAAAGGCACCCCGAACGCAGCTTTTACAGTCCACAACACAATTCAACATTTTGGTCCTTCAACCCAGATATTTTATAAAGGAGTGAGTTACAACCCAACAAATATTGCCGAAGATTGGTGTAATTTGTGAGCCTAACCCATCATCGGATATATAGTATCATCGTCGCAAATCAGCAAGAAGCAGGGAAATCATCTTCACAAATCAACAGGAAGTATAAAAATACGATTTTGACTTAAGGTATGTGGAAAAAGTGAACCTGTTTAATTCCAAGTGCACTGCTGCTGTTAATATATATATTGGTTCGAATAGGGTTAAACATTCGATTTGGCGAGAACCCCGTTTTCTGTCTCTATATAAATCTCTTGCTTGCACTTACATACATACATTACATATTTACTTACATGCTTGAGAACGAACAGTTAAACATCTTAAAGTCTTATACAGAAGCAATCTGTTCCGATTCCAGATGTTTGTCATCTCTTTGAGAGACTCAATTTAACTAATGTTATTGTTTATGTGAAAAACAGCTGTCAACCAAAGCTAGCATATTGCAGTCAATGTAATATTAGCATACTCTCAGTAAATAAAAGTAAATAAAATTCAATTGACATTTGGGAGAACTTTAACAGTCGAATATTTTAGAGAGAGCAAATACTGGCGTATTAGAATCTGTTAATTCGACAAATACTTTTCGCAAACCATTGTATTCTACAAAGTATCTTGTACTATTCTCCACTGTATCTCAGTGTAATCCTCCTCTTCCCTTTTGACTCGCACTTCTAATCATTAAACTCCCTCTCTTCGATCTTAAGATATCACTCAAGGTGATTGTTGTTATTACAACATAATCATCGCACAGTTGGCAGTTGGGAAATTTTCTGCACTCATATTTAGAGCAAAACCAATCAAAATGATAACGAATTTTATCAGAGCTGCTGATGAAATTATACAATATGATGCTTATTTCACGTTACTCTCAATTGACGAACATTCTCTTCATTCATTAGAAATTGAGAATACTGAATTAACATCTTTATGGAATGCATTTAAATCTGAATATGATAGTCTAATGAGGAAGAAGGTGATATCAGCTGACTTATCTAGCGAATCAGAGGAAGATAATGGAGGAAGTGAAAAAAAAAGGTAAAAAGAGATCGGCTAAAACGCCCCCATCAACGTCTGATGTCGCCAATGTGAAAATGAAATATAGAGAAATATATAGAACTTATGTCCGATGTCTGTCGACTATAGATGGACTCATCGACATTAAGAGGCAGACGCATCAATCTGTAGAGTCGAATGATTCTCCCGCTGATAGTTCTATGTTGATTCCACAACAATCAATGAACTATCTCCATATCCAGTTACCACCCTGCGATACCGACGTGTTTCATGGGGATTATGTAACTTGGCCTCGTTCCGTGATTTATTCACGGCCCTTTACATAAACAATTCACGATTGAGTAACGTCGTCAAGTTATATCACTTACGGCAAAAAACATTGGGTGAAGCTCGTGAAATTGTTAGCACCGCACCATTAACTAATGATGGTTTTCGGTTAGCATGGAATAATTTAGTAGATCGTTATGAGAACAAACGAATTCTCATCAACGCCCAATTAAAAACATTGTTCAATTTACCAACCATCACGCAAGAATCTGGTGCCGGAATAAAAAATTTACAAAGAACTATTAATGGTTGCATTAATACATTAAAACTGTCGGCCGTGGCGATAGACGGGTGGGATCCAATTTTCGTGTTCTTGTGTTCAAGCCATTTGCCAGATACAACTCTAGACCTTTGGGAACAGTCATTGGATAACAAGAGCGATGTACCCAGTTGGAAGGAACTAGATTTGTTTTTAACTAACAGATATCAATCATTAGAATCTGTTTCAGACATAAGACACATTGATTGCCCCGATAATTTGAGAAAAACTTTTCTAAAAACGCACCCTACGGATAAACCTCAAGGAAAACAGAAGATGAAGGTTTTGCATACTGCCGTGAATAAATCTTCATGCATTCTTTGTAAAGAAATGCATTCTATTCGATCCTGTCCCTCATTTTTACAAATGTCTGTTGCGTCAAGATATGAAACAGTGAAAAAACAAAAATTATGTTTTAACTGTCTTGCGTCATCTCATCAATCGCAAAAATGTACTAGTCAATTCAGCTGTAATATTTGTAAGAAGAAGCATCATTCTCTTTTACACAAAGTCCAATCAGATTGCTTACTACCGGCATCTCGCCCCTGTTCCGATAACTTGCCCCAAACTTCGCAGGTTAACAAGTTGCCGACGAGGCAATCGTTTGCGGTCCGATTAAATTCGAATATGCGAGACAAGGTTGTGCTGGGAACAGCGGTGGTAAACGTATGTGTTGGAGACCTAACACATCCTGTAAGGGCCCTAATTGATTCCGGATCAGAAGCATCATTTATTTCAGAACGTATTCGGAACACGTTAAACCTGTCTGGTCGTCGTGTGGAAGCTGTTATTACAGGACTTAATGAAGTACACGCAGCAAATTCTACCACAATGTGCGCCCTAACGATTAAATCGCCCATTGAGAGGCAATTTCAAATTCAAACCCAAGCCTATGTTGTCCGAAAGCTAACTGGAAATCTGCCATCAATTTCTGTGACCGGTTCTTTAAAAGAACAACTGGCAGGTCTGACGTTAGCTGATAATAATTCAGATACAATGTCAAAGGTCGATCTGGTACTGGGTGGTGACATATATCCGAAAATAATGCTACCAGGTTTACTAACTGACTCTGAAAAGTCATTAATTGCCCAACAAACAGTGTTTGGCTGGATAATCACCGGAACTGTTCGGGAAACCGACCCAACTTTTAAGTTTCGATCATTCTTTAATACCATTGAACTCGAAAAGAGCATTACTAGATTTTGGGAGATTGAGGAGCCCCCTAAATCAATAAAATTGTCGCCTGCTGATCAATTTTGCGAAGAATATTTCACAAATACAACTTACAGGAATGATAAAGGCCGATTTGTGGTCTCCTTACCATTTAAAAAAGAGTTTGGCAGCTCATTAACCTTAGGATCATCTAGGCATCTAGCTCTCTCCCAATATGAACGAAATGAGATACGATTATTAAAAAATTCCTCGCGTAAACATCAATATGATCTGGTTATTAGGGAATACGAAATTATGGGCCATATGACCCCAGTAAGGGTAAGCCCAGTTAAAAAATTGGAAGTGAGTGCGAACTACTATTTGCCGCATCACGCTGTTCTGAAGCCAAGCAGTACAACGACCAAATTGCGTGTTGTATTCAATGCTTCAGCCCCCACTGACAATGGTCAGAGCCTGAACGATATGCTTTATCCAGGCCCCGTACTTCAAAACGACTTAAACGTTCTCATCTTAAGATGGAGAATGTTGAAATATGTGTTTAACGCAGACATTGAAAAGATGTATCGGCAGATTTTGATACATCCCCGACACACTCCATATCAGAGAATATTACATCGGAATTCGCCATCAGACATGGTTAAAGATTATGAGTTAAACACAGTGACATTTGGTGTCAATTGTGCCCCCTATCTTGCCATTCGCGTTCTCTTCCATTTGGCAAAGGAATGCGAGCTCCAATTTCCCAAAGCATCCTCCATTATAAAAGATTCGATGTACGTCGACGATGTACTCGCCGGCGCCCAAACAATAGACGAGGCTTTGCGGGCGCGAGATGAGCTTATTGCAGTATTGAAATCCGCCGGGTTTCCTCTTCGAAAATGGACGGCAAATGATAAAGCCCTTTTGCAAGATTTGCCATCGGAACATCTATTAGATGTCCAATTTCGCAACTTATCGGTTGACAGTACCACAAAAACACTCGGTTTAAGGTGGAATGCAGGCACTGATACATTTTATTTCAGTACAAGTTCAATACCAGTCAGGATGACCATTACAAAGCGTAACTTCCTATCTGATATTTCTAAGCTCTTTGACCCAGCCGGGTGGCTGGCCCCAATAATAGTTGTGCCCAAAATTCTCATGCAAAATGTTTGGCTTGAGAAAATAGATTGGGACGAACCCCTAAATCCACCAAACCTTGAAAGTTGGAACAATTTCTTGTCCGACTATCATTCTATTAATAAAATTGAAATTCCACGTTGGGTCCAATATGATAGCTACTGCGATGCCGAGTTACATGGATTTTGCGATGCCTCCGAGCAAGCATATGCGGCAGCAGTTTATCTACGTGTCGTCAGACCCACAGGTGAAATTATCACTAATCTCTTAATAGCAAAAACAAGAGTAGCGCCAATCTCAAAAAGATCTTTGCCCAGACTTGAACTTTGCGGTGCTGAGTTATTATCTCGACTAGTCTCTTCTATCAGAGCACAGCTTGGAATCAATGTCAATGAAGCATATTTCTGGTCAGACTTAACTATCGTGTTATCTTGGTTGAAAAAACCACCGTGCTACTGGACGACTTTTGTGGCAAATAGAGTCGCTGCAATTGATCAGAAAGTTGGAACGCATAATTGGAATCACGTTGTTTCCAAGGAAAATCCGGCAGACATCGCTAGCCGAGGGACTACTGCAGAATTTCTGAAAAATTGTCAATTATGGTGGCATGGCCCGATTTGGTTGCAACAACGTAAAACTCAATGGCCTCTTTCTACATCGGAGATTATTATGGAAACGTCTTTAGAAGCTAAAAAACCAAAGTCATTCTTCATCAATGTTGAGCCTGCATCGGATATTCTGAACCGATTTTCTAATTTTCCAAAAGCAGTGCGAATATTATCTTACGTTTTCCGATTTTTCTTTACCACTCATCCAAAATTCAAGAATAGCCTAGTCATAACGTCTCTGGACTTAAATGCATCTGAGTTAAAATTTGTTAAACTTAGACTAATTTCTCAATGTCAACAAATGTATTTTATTGACGACTACAAAAATCTTGTCAATAATAAACCCCTTCATCGTAAAAGTAGTCTTCTGCCGCTAAACCCTTTCATTGACCCAGACGGTATTATGCGAGTGAACGGTCGCCTAGTTCAATCACCAACGTTGAGTTTTAATGAAAAATTTCCAATAATTCTTCCATATGCAGCGAGGCTAACTCGATTATTGGTTGAATTTACGCACAAAATCAGTATTCATGGTCAATGTAGTTTAATGACTCGATTACTTAGAACGAGCTTCTGGGTCCCCAAACTTAAAAATATGGTAAAGAACATAATTAAAAGCTGTAATGTTTGCGCTATTTATAAAAAGAAACAATGTGAACAAATCATGGTCGCCCTGCCGCCCGAAAGAATAAATTTTACCAGACCATTTGTTACCACAGGTGTTGACTTTGCTGGACCGTTTGAAATCAAGTCTTATCCTGGTCGGCGATATGTGCTTACTAAAGGATACGTATTAGTCTTTGTCTGTTTTGCAACGAAGGCTGTTCATTTGGAAGCCACAACTGACATGTCAACCCCCGTGTTTCTCGCAGCTTTCGCTAGATTTTTCGCACGGAGAGGTTGCCCTACGTCTATGTACTCTGACAATGGCACATCGTTTGTGGGTGCATCTCGGGTACTACATCGTGAATTTGAAACCGTACTTAAGTCGATTCATAACGGTCTTATAACTCAACATGTCAATGAGGCACTAGAATGGCACTTCATTCCCCCCGGCTCCCCTCACATGGGTGGCTTATGGGAGGCAGGAGTTAAAAGCTTCAAAACCCACCTGAAAAGAGAATCTAAAAATCAAAGATACACCTTTGAAGAATTTAGTACGTTGTTAGCCAGAATTGAAGCCTGTCTCAACTCACGACCACTAAGTCCTCAAAGTGATGACCCCAATGATTTGACAGCTCTTACCCCCGGTCATTTTTTGATCGGCGGCCCCTTGTTATCTCCACCCGAAAGCAATGTAGATCTTCGCTCAATTAATTTCTTAAACCGATGGGAAAAAGTTAAGAGACTTCATCACTACTTCGCTGAAAGATGGAAAGATGAATATTTGAAGGAGTTGCATCGACGCTATAAGTGGAAATACCCTGTTCGGAACATTGCTGTGGGCGATTTAGTTGTCGTAAGACAAGAAAATCTGCCCCCTTCCCAATGGAGACTGGGCCGCATTCAAAAGGTCTATCGAGGTGAAGACTCAAAAGTTCGCGTGGTCGATGTCGTTACCACGAATGGAGTCATCACCCGACCTGTAGTAAAGTTGGTAGTGCTGCCCATAGAATCCAATTAGAAACTGTTTAAAATATAACTTCTCTACTCTACTTTACCGTAATTACAACTATATTGATTTTTCAGTATGCCTCGTCATAATGAAACCCATAAGCCAACCCCGCGCAAGAGTTATCACCACCATTCTAGCAAGTGTAGAAGACAGCCTAAAAAGGAGAGATTGGGAGGAAGTTCTGGAGATTGTAGAATCTGCCAAAGGAATCACCCTTTGCGTAACTGTTTCAAATTTTACTAAATGTCGGTGGCCAAAAGATACGAAATTGTTAGAAGACATAAATACTGTGAAAATTGCTTTGCACTATCACACCGCTTGAACGAGTGCCAAAGTTCTGTAAGATGTCGCTATTGTTCACAACGGCATCACAGTATGTTGCATGAAGCTTTGCAAGCGAGAGAAGTAACTCCACCAGCTGTGAACAGGCCAACATCTTTGCGACGGTTTATCACTTTGCATCCAACGGCAGTGATAAAAATTAAGAAAAATAACAACTGGGTCAATGTACGAGCAATTATTAATCCATGCGAACCAACAAGTTCTGTAGCCTCGTGGATGATCAAAAAATATGATTTCGACGTCGAACAGATTGGATCGCAACGAATCTGTCATTTTACGTTCACATCACGAGTCAAAGACGAATCTATATCATTCAAAGTAAACGCCAGTATCTCAGAAGGACTCCCGTGCATGATACCACAAGAAGACATTGACGCCAATGTTTTAATTAACTATAAAAATCTGGTCCTGGCAGATCCAGTATTCTACAAGAAAGCGGAAGTTAACGTTGTACTAGGCGCAGAAATATACCAAAAGATCATACTACCTGGTATCATATCTGGAAATGGCGGTATTCCTGTCGCGCAAAGTACATTGTTAGGTTGGATACTAGTTGGATCATTTGGCATATGAATTCTTAGAAACGCTACCGTACTATAGATTTGTAGATTACACTTTTTTTTTAACTACCTTTGAATATTTCATCTCGTTGAATTCCACTATCTTCAAATTTTGTAATTCTTTGTTTATCTCTGTACTTTTTTTTTCAAATTTGCTTTGGATTCCAAATTATGAATTATTATGTATTTATTTTTTTTTTCCATTTAAAAATCAAAGTTCCTTAAACATGAATTATATTGTAATGTAATTTTAAGTATTGCAGTAGCCCTGCAACGGGGGCGGAATGTTTAAACTGTATTCAGTATTTTTAACTTCACTGTATGATGGAGTGACAATGCCGTGCTCATTCTCTCTTTTACTCACGGCTTATTATTTTGAAAGCTTTATTTACTCAGAGAATATGTCTCCAATATTCTGAAATCACAGCATTGGTATAATTTCATATTTCTGATTGCGGGCAGTCTCGTTAAAACACAGAAGGTAACGTCACTCTATCATTATTGCCGTGCATTTACATTTTCCTCAATAAACCCTCTGTATTATTGGAAATTTATGTGATTCTGGAGTTTGATATTGTTGAGGTTCAAAGGCACCCCGAACGCAGCTTTTACAGTCCACAACACAATTCAACAAATACTAAACATCGTGGCGTCTTGAAACTTAAAACCTATGTTTTATATATTTTTTTACCAAAATATTTTTTTTTAACATCAGTTCGACCAGTTTTGAAGCCGCTTTCGTACTTATATTCATATCTCTTATCCTGCCCGCTAAGTTCTGTTAAATTTCGTACCCTTTAAGCGCTTAACACCGGATTTTTGTTCATTTTTCTTAATTTATAATACTTAAGACAAATAGACTGATGAACTAAGCGACTTGTTGTGTCTCTCGTACAAATGACTGATTTAAAACGTATTCTTCTTATTCTTAGATTAATATCTTTCGAGCTGTAGCACTAAATTCAGCTAATTTCTAGGATTAAAACTGGTGGACATCGTCCCACCCTTCCTAGCACCTATTATAGAACTTTCCCTATTTATCCCAATATTAGAACGTTACAAATTTTTCGGCTTCAAAAGTAAAATTAAATAAAATCCACATGAAGCTATGATTTCGATGAAACTTTTATGTCATCGTAATGATTAGGCCTTGCTATTATGAAATACAAAGTCACTTAAATGACCACCTCTGGTGGCAGCAGTGGATTCTTTTGAGGTAATTTTCAAAAAAATTTGGCCCAATGGCACCTGCAGATTATAAAGCGCACATAACAGTCACCTATTCCGGATGCAAATGCTTTTCCACACTCACTTCTGGGTTCTCCAAACCTCTTATGTGAAAATTTTGCTTGTTGACGCAACCACTGTGTGGGAAATGAGCTTCATCGCTGAAGAAAATTTTGTTCGATTGAAATTCCACGTTTGAATCACCACTCTTTTAGTAAATTTAAACTATTTTTTCCTCTTTTTCGGTTGTTAAACGATCCATATTCGTAAATGGCAAACGTTCAGATGACAGATGACAAACGATGAATAACACTTCAGATGGCAGGTATTTAATAGTTGTTAACCTTGTCAAGCCAGCGGTTTTGAAACCATTAAATGGACATTTTCCCTTGTAATATCTAACACACCGACCGGCATTGGCGCGATGGACAGTATACTCGTATCTTCGAGAGGAGTGTTCCAACATAAAAAAAATTAATAACAATCGAAAGTCGAATGTACGTAGCCTACGAAATTTGAAAATTTCCCCTTATTTTTTGAGCACACCTCATACATGCCTATCGTTTACATGATCAAGGGTTCAATCCCTTATGCAGCCAGCTATCATTATTTCAGCAACGGTCACCTCGATGTGTCTGACGAACACCTCTAGTAGTTGAGTAATCGACAGATAGGTGGCGAATGCTTCTCAAACAGTGGTGAGTGAGTCTACAACATGAATGCATGAAAGCTCACTAATACCTCATTCACAGATTTTTTTGTTCTTTTTTTAATGGTTTTTGTTTCTTGCTAAAATTTGAAAGAATGCAGCGGATAACTAAGCAGTTTCTGGCAACTTCCATACAAATTGCCTAATCTAGGCAATGTATTCATAGACTCATATCTGTCATTCCTTTCCACTAAATATAGTACAATTCAGCACCTATCAGGCGTTTAGTTAACTAAGTTTTGCGAATGATAATGGATTTCATAGCCTCGCCTATTGCGGTAAAATTTGGCCGATTTAATGAAAACCCATGGTTGTTTTATACTATCCTAGAGAGAAAATTCAGTAAGTAATTTAGCTTCTATTAGTGTGCATTGATTCTCAATATATTTCGATAAGAGCCTAGTAATTTATCACCCTCTTCAGTCACTCTACACACTTTGCACAAAAGCAAAGGGACATTGGAGATTTATGTAATTTAGATTGCCTGGCTGAAATTTTTGTACTGGGTTTTCTTTCATTTTTGTTTTCGAATAATCGCTTTTATTTCGAGTAACAGGTTTTTAATCTTCTCTTTTATTGATTTCTTTTCTTGCTGCTGCATTAAAAAACACTCGTAGACAGAGAATATGGAATACACAGGCTACTATAGTATTTTTTTTTTTTTTTTGGTCCTCGTTTTCCTTGAGAAAGTCTCCGTGCACATTCATATTCATGCATTTTCCATTGCAGTGATAAGAAACGCTAACATATTGAATCAAGGAAATCATATAAAAATACGATTTTACCACAGCAATTGTGTCGCCAGTCGAGGTAGAGAGAACATTTGCACTCTTACTAAATATTCATTGAATTTTGTGAAAACTAAAATATACTGATGTGCATAAATTATGCCTTATTGAACACCAGACATTGGTGTTACCCGTATTTTCGAACACCTGCCAATATGATGTCTACTTAAGACATAGATCCCCGTATGTTAACATACGAGTACATTTACGCAACTAGAAATATTTGTAACCATATTAAGATATCTACACTTCCTTTGAGTTTATAACAGTATCAAAGCGTTTTCAAAGGATCCCAAATATGAATACAAAAATATGAATATTTCTTAATGAACGATAACAGTTCAAGTTATTTTCATATAATTATGCGAATACAAGGAATGATGTGAGAGAATATCCTGGTTTTGAACACAGGTGAGCTGTACTAATTCTTGCAAATACATGATTAAATTTTTACAGAAATTCGCAAAGAAGAATACAAGAGAGAAATAAACGCCGTGCCTATACTCGTATTATAGAAAGCTCCACTAAAATGATTAATCAATCATAAGTTCTTAACACATTATAATATACTCGACAGGATTTGCTGTAAATCTTCATGTTATGTTAATTAATTTCTTTTAACATTCTTTTTACCACCTACCATTTTTAATAACAAAAAAGAACTTAAGCCTGTCATAAATTATTTAGTAGGGTAAACACCTACACCTGCTTTATGAGTAGAGTCGACAAGCAGGTGCACCAATTCATTTTGAACTCCAAGTCATTCATTAACGTTAACTAACCTAATCCCTTATGTGTTCGGACCGAGAGAAAGACTGGACTAAACGTAGTAAATTTGCATAATATTTTACAGCAGGGAGTGAAAACCACGAAATGGCAGAGAATTAAAAAACTGGCAATTCCAATGAAACACTGCATTGACCAAGCTGAGGCACAAATGAATTAAAAATTTTGTGCTTTTCGATATTTTAAAAATTAACAAATTTATCCGATATTAGCCACCATTTTTAGGAATCAAGATTGTATGAAATAACCTGAATTAATTAATTTAAAATTCAATTATGTAAGCACGAACAAAACGAACAAATAAAATTGGACAGGCGTCAGAACCACACATATCCACTACAGAGTGGACAGTGGTCTACAGAACCATGAAGTACATATAGAACCACTGCTAGATAAGTGGGGTCTGAAAATATCGTGCTTAAGAACAATACAGTGATTAAATTCGTCTACAAAAAGTTCGGAAAACCTCAAACAAATGCCAACTATTTTATGATCTTGGTTCTCATATAGGCTGGATTTCTCTATTAGTAAATTCTTCCTACATACGACTCTTGTGATCTACAGCATAGTTGATGGTGTATTGACTCATTGTCAGTTTGCTTCGCATATCAAATACGTCCCTTTTTATATATAATATAGGTGGTTTGGAGTTAAAATCTGAATTTCCGAAACTGGTAATTTTAAGCTGCAGAAAATTGGTAATGGGGGAACTATGAAAAGTCTAAGGTTGCAGTATCCAAAATATACTTTCTTCATAGGAAAAGAAAGGATCGACAAATTACACATTATATATTCAATTTTAAAAGCAAGTCAAGCTATTTCGTCACTTTTGTCGTATTGCTTGACAGAGATATTGGGGTTTGCTTCTAAACCATTTTTATATTGATCAATCTGTATTTTCTTTTTAGTTAAAATTTTTAATTTTTTGGTATTATTCAATAAACACGCCCATAATTAAACTCCTTCAAACAATAGATCAGTTGGGATAGTTTCTCGCCTATTAAGCCAGTATTGCTCTTAATGAAGGAAAGGGAAGCCTAAGTTTTTCAAAAATTAAGAAAATATTCTCTTTTTTCAGAAATTGAGCCCTTGATGGTGTTTTCCCCACATAAAAGCTGGTACCATGCTAATATTTCGCGGTGAAATTTCATACAAAAAATGGTCGCAGTACTATAGACAGTACTATCTTTTTTCGCAAGGAAAATTTTGGTAAGTGGCAATATCCAACGTTTTTTGGTGGTTTCCAACACTGAAATCATGTCGTGGCAAAATTTGTCAGCATTACCAGCTTTTCTTGTATTGGTTT
>JAHXMU010025808.1:0-19125 GCA_019455685.1 Philornis downsi | reverse complement strand
CCAGCAGCAACAACACGCCAAGAAAATATTAGCAACAACAGCAACAAATCGAGTAAAAACGTGTGAATTTTTCATTTGGATACAATTCACATCAATACGAAAACTTCCTAGATCTTGGCTGAATGTCTGCTGTCTGCCTGTTTGCAATAAAAGAGTACAATTATGAATAACTACATATATTCATTATATTTCTTATGGACAGGGGATGTAAATGCGATGATGTATTCAATTGGCCAAAAAATAAAAAAACAACAACAAAAAATGAGCGACCACCTTCTGGTCATTATAATGCTGTGCCAAATGGTCCTGTACTTGCGTACATAGCAAAGCCCAAATCAATACACCCATTTTCTCATATTTAGAATTTGACTTCTCTGACTGGATACCGTCTTTCTCCCTCTACAATCTGGCAATTAAATATTCAAAAACCGTACACTTTGCGTTCTAACAGCGACAAAAAATGTTGCAAATATGGGCTAAAAAATTTAACAATTTCCAAAAGACCCATAAATAGCAGCTCGTGACCAGGCCAGACCTACCGTACAGACACAGACGCGACACAAGTCCATACATATTTATGTACGTACATTCGCATATATGTATGCACACATACATATTTCTATATAAATATGTACAGTGGACTTACAATCATATTAACCATTCAACATATGGCTCATTACCAACCGACAAGGTGATTTTTACTTTACTTACAGTAGAAAATATGCTAATAAAACTGGTGGACATGTGGATAAATACTTGCGAAGCTGTATTCTCTTATGCCGCTTATAAAGGCATATGTAGGTATGAACGTTTAAGTTTAAAGACACCTTTGGCACCTTGTGACCATATTTCACCTTAATTTTTTTTTTTATTACTAAGTTTTTCTGTTTTACAAAAGACGGACGGACAATTGTACTTTATTATTATGACCACATGAGTGTGCTTATATCAAGCACAGTGACGAGCAAAACTGTGAGAAACTATGTTGGTCTAGCTTTAAGCAATGAATTAAATGAAAATCATAAAAAACGATCACTAGTGGAAACCCCAAACTAAAATTTATTGCATTGTGTCAAGAAAGTAGTAGAAACTGTTGAAAACAAAACTAGACTTTCCAAAGTTTGTTTGCTGGCCTCTAAACTAGGCTCCACTTGAAGCAACGCACTTAAACCAGCGTCTTTTCCAATCTTCAAAGCATTGATGTGGCCTTCAGTTGAACTCTAACTAACTTATGTCGGAGAGAGTTCTTGTGTTGATAAGAAGAGGAAGTCACACAGTGCCAAATCTGATCAATTTGTAAGCATGCGATCGGGATTACGGTCACCCAGTATGTTCACTAAAATCTCTTTGCGACAGTGTTTTATAAAGAAAATTCAGATCTTCCCGACCTAAAAGGCGATTTCTGTTTTAGCAAGAAGAGGAAGCCATACAATGCCAATTCTGGTCAAATAACTAGCGTGCGATCGGGATTAAAGCCACCCAGTATGTTCACAAACATCTATTTGCGACATAAATTTGGCTTTCGGCCAAGATTACCGACCAAAGTCGATAATTTCCTTTAAATTGGAATGACAGTTTTCGAGCCTAGTTTCCTTCACTTCAACGATGTTATCTTTAGTCAAACAGCCAAATCTTCGATGACTTCTCGACCCTTCCTGAAGGCTTTATACCTCTCTTTGCGATATAAATATGTCTTTCGGCCAAGATTATTGAACAAAGTTGATAACTCCCTCTTAAATTGGAATGACAGTTTTCGAGCCCAGTTTTCTTCATTTTAATGATGTTATCTTTAGTCAAACAGCCAAATCTTCGATGATTTCTTGACTCTCCTTGAAGACTTTATACAAATCATATACCGAGGTTTTTGATAGTTCTGAATCGCTGTAAGCTTTCAGCAATTTTTTCAATGCATTGGCACGCGAAATTTAGTTCGCAACACAAAATTTGCCGTTTATTCCAAAAAAGAAAACGCACGCAACACCGACTAAGTTACGAGGGCGGTCTCAAAACTAGCCGACATGACGTATACATGGTAGCAGTAGTTTGATAAAAACTATGTTGGTGAAAAGTGTTTTAAGCTTTAAGGCGCCACGTTTTATTTAAGTCATCAAAAGTAAACGATCTCAGTAAATTTTTAAACATGGAAAAAATTGGCCACCGTTGTGTAATGCAATATTTCCATTTAAATGGTCTCATTCGAACCATTATAAAAGTCGAGCTATATTCTACTCTGGGGGAGTCTGCTCCTTTATTTTTACGACTGTAAAATATTAGATAACAGAGTTTAAACGAGGCCGTACCAGCTGCCAAAAACGAACACACTGGTAAACACAGAGCCCCTCCAAAATTTGCCATCATAATTAAGGACAATTTGCGTGTTCGGTTCTGATGGCAAATCGCTTAACACAAAAATTTTCCGTCAGCGATTTTATATCGAATTTTTAATAACAAGAAATTCATTATGTTTCCAATAGATGGCTTTAATAGTAGAGTAATCTGCATCTCGCGTTATCATACATTACGCTAGATGGCGTTAGAAAGATAGTATTTCATATTGAAAAAACTGCTCAGACATGGTTGTGATTGCTTGGCCCAGTATGGTCAGTCAAAGATTTTAAGTTGGCTAGATTGTTTTTTTTTTGCCTTTTTCAAAGAAAAGCTGTAAAGAGCAGAGAGAAAATACGCCATATTTTAAAACTTTTCTTTGAAAAAGACTTAAAATGTGACCAAAGTTTATGGTTCTAATACTGTAATAACCAATTCTGTACAATTTTGGTTTCGTCGATCCTGTCGCGGTAATCTTGATGTCAAAAATACACTTAGAGCTGGAAGCCTAATCGTCAAAAATGTCGATAAAATAAAGGAAATCGTCAAATCAAACCGTCATGTAAGCACTGTTTCGATTGCCCAGGAGCTAAACATTGCACAAAAAAATAGTCTTGAACCACGTGAATGAGACTGCAACTCGATTTGTCGCAAAAAACCTCATGGTCTGAAGGAAACCACCACCCAGAAGCGACTAGTTTTGGCCAGTGGATGAGGAATGGTATTCCACTAGTATAATGATAGACCACACACACCGATAGTGATTTGTCAGGAGCTTCTGGAGCTTGGTTGGGAGGTTCTTATGCATCCACTTTATAGATCATACTTAGTGCTTATTACCACCGGTTCCTGTCAATGGTGACCCAGTTTTTTCTTCCAAAAAGAGAGAGGGTTTTTTTGAGGGAGGCATAATGGAATTTCCTTCAAAATTGCAATCAATTATCGAACAAAACAGTGTATATTTGACCTATTGGGATGTTCGGAAAATTCGTTCGGTTAGTTCGTTAGTTCACCATACGTCACTTCTCATGACGCAGAGTTCCTTCAAACACTGCCAAAACTTCCCCCCACCCCTTCTCTAAACAGTTTACCAATGTTAACTTATGTTCTCGTTCTAGTCGTGAGTGGTTCTAACGTTTTAAAAAAAAGTTTTAAGAAGCGGAAAAAATGAGCGAAAAAGAGCATTTTAGGCATATTATGCTGTATTAATTCCGGAAAGGAAAAACGGCTGCCAAAGCCAACCGAAAAATAAAGCCCGTTTATGAAAGAAATTGTTTCCGAGGAGGTGAGAGATGTAATTATTGTTAATTCAAGTGCAACAGTTAGGGAGACAGCTGAATAAATCAATAAATCAGTCTCAACCGTTCACGGGGTCATAAAAGAGCTCGGATTTGTGATCAACTTCGATGTGTGGTGGGTATCTCACTCTCTCACTCAGGTCTCACACTGCCTTGCGAACCCGTCAGAAACTGTCAGAGCTTGGGTAGGAAGTTGCACCTCACCCGCTGTACTCCCCAGGCCTAGCCCCGTCCGACTATCACCTATTTCGCAGTCTGAACAACCACTGGAAGGATTTAAATTTCCATAACGACGAGGAAGTGAAAAATCGAATTCAACGCTTTATTTCAGAAAAACCACGCGAGTTTTATGAGAGAGGAATTAAAAAGCTTCCAGAGAGGTGGAAGGAAGTTGTTCATAAAGGGGGAGATTATATAATTGATTAAAATAATTGTTTTCTTTTATGTAGATTTGTAAATAAATTTCTTTCAAAACCCGAACGAACTTTCTGAACAACCCGATAAATCAGATTATTCGAACTATGCTAAATTAAGCCTTCAATTTCATGCAAAAATAACGAAATTTGTTTTTAATACGCCTTATACTTATGTTGCTTCTAATTTTCGAGATTTCGCGTTGAAAACTTCGGAAAAAATAATATTTTTTTTACCCATTTTGGGAATTTATATGTGCCAATACTGTTTTTGAAGGGATAACAAGTGAAACGATTTCATTGAGAAATAGCATTTTTGGTGTTTCAACACGGGAACGATTTTTAGACGTCTCTGACATTGGTCATTCTTAAAAGTTATTAGTTTATCTGACTTAGTTCTGAATAATAATTGAAATATGAATAATTGAAATGTGAAAAAGATAATTTTGCATTTTTAACTGTCGTTTTTTCACTTTTTTTCTATTTATGTAGCAAACTCCGTTCATTTTAAGGATTTTACCCTATTATGAATACCAAATAAAAGTTAATTTTATTCATTGTGACCTGTATCGCAAAATATTAATTCTTTGTTGTTAGTATAGGTAGGTATATGCAGTGCAGTTAGTTTTCATAATTTCATAATTAGTATTATTTCAGATCTAAAGAGAAATTGATGTTCTTCATACCATTACACCATCACTCCACAATTTTGGAAACTACAACAGTGATGCCTTTTGTAAATTTTCTTTCCTCAAAACTTATAACAATTTTGAAAAATTTATTGGAAGTGTTAGCGCCGTCGTATGCCTAAATATATGTATATTTGGAACCACTTTAAAAGCAAATTCATTTAAAACCTGTTAGATTTAGATACATTTATCTCGTAATAATATTGAGAAATTTTACAAAAATGATGTTTCTGAAAGCAACTAAAAATTGACTTTTAGTAAAATTTCTGAAAAACGGAGTTTGAGAATGGAGTTTTCAAGGTATTTCCAAAATTTCTGACAAAAACCGTATACCTTCCCCAACAATAAGTTTTCAAACTATTTTTCATTGCTTGAATTCTATATCATTCGTACAAGCACATGTCTGGGCAAACTATACGAAGTGCGTTCAAGAAATAAGATGAATTTTCATTTTTCTCAAAAATGTTTATTTATTCATCAATTTCTATTTTATCTCCTTCAAAGTACTCCCCCTCAGATATAATACACATTTTGGTATGTCTTTAAGCTGTCTCAGCGATTCGGTTTTTATCTCCTCAATCGACGCAAAACGTCGTCTTTTCATGGGTCTCTTTAATCTTGGGAACAGGAAAAAGTCGCAGGGGGCCAAATCTGGTGAATACGGTGGTTGAGGCATGATAACGGTGTTGTTTTTGGCCAAATAATCTCTCACAGGTAAAGATGAGTGAGCAGGTGCATTATCATGATGCAAAATCCATGAATTTTTTCCACAATTCCGGGCGTTTTTTTCGTATTGCTTCACGCAAACGGCACATAACTTCAAAGTAATACTCCTTATTTACGGTACGATCTTGTGGTAAGAACTCCTGATGCACTACGCCCTGTTAATTGAAAAAAACAGTGAGCAAAACCTGGTTTTGGCTCTCCTGGACTCTTCCATTGGGACGATTGGAATTCGATGTCATAACCATATACCCATGACTCAACAATTCCTGAGCGATGCCCATGCGACGTTATTTTTGGTCAAAATTGAGCAATTTTGGAACGAACTTCGCTGCCACACGCTTTATGCCTAAAATTTCTAAAAAAGATTGCATAGCATGAGCCAACCGATATGCCGACATCCTCAGCACGTTTTCTAATTGTGATTCGACGATCCTCCATAACAAATTTCTTCATTTACATCTTCTCGACCTTCACTGAAAAGCTTGTACCACTTGTAAACATTTTTTTGACGCAGCATACTCTCACCGTATGCCACTGTCAACATTTCAAGTATTTTTGAGCACTTAATTCCATTTTTTTACACAAAATTTGATGTAACTTCTTTGATCCATTTTTTCGATAGCAGAAAATCGCCGAAAATAATTATCGAAAATCAAATGTACGTAGCCCGCGAAATTTGAAAATTCACCTTTTTTTTAACACACTTCGTAATTACTAATTTAGTAAGATTTTACTGATCTAATGGCATCGCAAATTTTGTAAAGACGCGCTCTTAAAATTCTTCATCAAATTTATACAAAATCTTTTTTTGTCGATACTGCGTCACAGTTTATCAAAAAACCTTATAAAACAAAGCAATTAATTTTTTCGAATTCCATTTTGTACATAAAAAAATATAAATATAAATATAAATATAAAAATGCAAATATGATTATCCATATGCTTTTCTGTTCTACATAAGCTCCGATTTTGTTTATTCAATTATGGTAAAGCTTTTGTCGTTTACCGGGAACATATCGGGAATAGTTTCCAGAATAGTACAATCATTATGCGAGGGGTGGTGTAGGAGTAATTTCGATAAACATCATTTGTCGCATTAAAAGTTTTGTTTTTATTAGTTTGTTTTGTGTTTTGCCTAAAACTGATATTATTTAATTCATTCATTGTTAGCCACTCGACTACTATTCATGCAAGTAAAAGTTAAAAAAACGTCAATAAATTTTAAATATTTCGTTGTCAAAGATAACGAAAATCGACTAATATCATTAAATTCGTAAGCGATTTATAATACGTACGCATATTATGATTGGTTTTGCAATAAAACTTGCGTGGTTCACCATTTTCCTGCACATGATTCAGAAATCTTTTCTCGAACAAGTGAGCTCAAATAAAAAAATGACACCAAATTCAGAATTAGATTGCCCAGATAACTGAGAAATTATGCATCTGAAAAGTGTCCATTATTGTAATTTTCAAACTGTAATTATCCTTATCACGTATGGGATGGAAGGGATGACAGGACGTTTTAATGGCAATTGCCAACGTCAGATTTTGAGAAGGTTTTTCTAGACGACGTGAGCGCCACTCGGCAAATGATAGTTAACTCTATCGAGACTCAAACTCACGATCATACTAACGATATTTGAATGTGGGAACAGCACTTTTAGAGTAGATTGGTGGGAACCAAGGGCGGGTAAAATCACAATTTAGAGAAAATGAGAAATTATTAATATGCCTCAAAAGCGGTTGTAATAAATATATCGTTTTGTTAACAACTATAAGATCAGTTTTGATGCAAATTAAGTTTTACCAAGTACCACAGCAGGTCGTTCTAAAATACGAGTTATTATTTCAAAAAGCTAAAGCCAAGTGTAGATAAAATCAACAACAAACAATAGCATATTAGGCGATTATATTTCAAAAACTAGATGCAACTTATGACTTTTCTGATTTTCTCGTCTATTTAAGATTGGAAGATTTCCGCATGTTCTTTTTTTTTGTGTCAAAATGTGAAAAAATCTTTAACAAATTACCAGATCCACAAAAAGTAATATCAACCGTGAAAATAATCTAATTTTTGCGTGTTTTAAGAGGCCAAAATGTAAAATTTGTAAAATAAAAAAAAATTTAAAATGAAAATCGTTGAATTGAAATATGGCTAAATCCTGTTTCAATAGATCGTTCAATACCGCCGAATACATGAGTTTGCAAATTCACAGGAAGACGGCTACATATTGCTAAAAAAAATAGCTAAAAAATAGCTATAATATAAATATGAGTGTAACTCGGAAATTAGGCATTCATGCATGAAAATAGTACAATTTTAAACAAAATACCCAATTAATATAACATCGACAAATTTTCAAAAAAAAACCAAAACAATTCCATAGCAAAATTATTATAGTACGTCCATATATTAAATTTGTTGATAGTGCTGTTTTGATGCAATCTTGAAGAGACTTTCACAAGAACAAATTTGAATTCCAATCTAAAACAAACAGATCAAAACGCACCAAGTTCCATAAAAATCAAATGGTTTCGATTCTTTGAGTTAAGACGTTGAGCAGCTTAGTTATAGTTATCCATAAATTAACAAGAGGGAGGCTCTTGAATTTAAAAAACACTTTAATTGTATTTTACTGTTTATTCGAGAAATTTTGAAAATTTCAGAATGTGTGTATGTTCCGTATTTGAGATTTATTTTGACAATAATTTTTGAGCTATAATTTGATTATTATATAAATTTAAAAAACCTTTACTTTTTCTGTGTTGGCTCTACGCCATTTCAACTTGTAATTGTGAACGTCAAAATTCACATTGGGAAGGTACATTTTAATATTGAGAAAATAAAAACTGATATTAAGATTCGCTAAGTGAAATCTTAAAAATAGAAATAATTCAAAAGCAAATACAAAGTACAAATTAATGTTAAACACAATTTATTGATATTAAGAAAGATCAAATTTATGTTGCAAATTTAATTTGAAAATTTAACCATATGTGGCAAGTAAACATAACTACTTTAAAAGGTAATGAAAAATAGATATTGAGATTTTCTCAATATGAATTTGGAGCTCGCAATTATTGTTGGAAAAATTCGAATTAATAAACCAAAAAATTAATAAATAAACGGGACCTACGGCTTAACAACGATTTCGAACATCAGCTTGAGAAGCATGTGTTCGTCAGACACATCGAGATTATCGCTACTCAAATAATACATAATAGCTGGTTATATCGAGATTCGGACTCATGATCATATGCATGACCTAACAGCTAACTTGATGTGCGGTATTCTGTACGCTATCAAGAAATTATTATATCAATAAAGTGGTTACAATGAAAGCAAAAACACTCTGTGAAATATTAAATGATTTTGGAAAAAATAAACTTATTAATACGAAATCAAAATTAATGAGAAAATACAAATTGATATTAAGAAACATAAGTTGCTGTTAAGAAAATTCAAGTTTATGTTGGAAATCGCAAATTTAATTTGAAAATTTAACAATATGTGGCAAGTAAACATAACTACTTTATATTGAGATTTTCTCAATATGAATTTGGAGCTCTCAATAACAAATTATGTTTACTTAATATTAACTTTGATTCCTCAATATCAATTTGCATTTCCGCAATATGAATTGATATTTTCTCAATTACTGCTTGAAATGGTATATGTATATAAATTAATAATGAGAAAATACAAACTGATATTAAGAAGCATAAGTTACAGTTGAGAAAATTCAAATTTATGTTGGGAATCGGCATAATTAAATTGATATATAAAGAAATGAAATGTGGGTATCAAGATTGTTTCAATATGAATTTGGAGCTTCTCAATAACAATTTATGCTTACTCATTAACAACTTTGATTCCTTAATATTAATTTGTATTTTCTCAACATGAATTGATATTTTCGAAAATACTTTTCCAAATTTTTAGAAAGCTCAAAATATTTAAATTTACGTAAATTTCTGGGCAATTTATTAAGGTATTTCTTAAATTAGAACCAATTTGACTGATTTGATTTCACTTTAATTTTAATTTCGATATTAGTGTGAATCAGAACGAACATATTCTTATTTTCAACATTTAATTATCTTGCAAAAGCACATATATATTTCTGGGGAAACCTTACTATATGTATCTTTTGGCAAGGGCAAACTTTGGCGTAATCATGGCCGAATATGAGTATGAACATTTCGTAAAGGCATGTCAAACTGAACTTTCGAAAAAAACGACGAAATCTTAACAGCATGACACCCAATAATTAATATTCAAATGCCAAAAAACTACTATTTTCTTGGGACTGGATTATGTTTGAAACTACTTAATATTAAGATTTTCTATCAATGAAATTGAAATTTATTGCATTTATTTGAATTTTATGCATTTTTTTATTTAAAATTTAAGCATTTTGAAAACTAACGATTATCAGTGCACTTTTGATTGCAACTGTACTTATTTTCATATATGGAATCGCTTATAAAGACATTACTCTTTATTTGTTTAATTGACTATAAACGGCTGGCTATTTTAAGCATTCATTAAATCCGGCCATCCCCATTCATTACTCTGTCCCGTGCCGGAAAATGCGTTGAACTTTAGCTAAGCTAGGAGCTTACGGAAATCACTGATATCATAAAGCAAATAATCGATAATGTACAAAGTATAAAGGGTTGAAATAATTAGAGAACCACTAATTATATATAATTGTCGCTGTGACTTTGAAATAAATAGACTACTGGCCATAAAATTTCACAAATTATACATTCAAAATTGAACCAATGCGAAATTTTCAACATGACTGGTGTTATGAATACATTTTTGTTATAAATTATATTAATATCCATTGTGAACAGTGGATACAGTGGGCAATTTAGTCTTCAGATTGTTAGGTTGGCAAACTTCAGTATTCGAAATCATTCTATTAATTTCAACATTTTATCATATTTATTTATTCTATTCTAAAATTTTATTTTATTAATATAGTAAGACTATAACCAGTTTTCCATTTTATGATCCTTTAAAGAGACAAAATCTTGACCACTAAGGATCACTTATCCGTTCTGTATGTCTTTAAATGGGCTATTGTACTCCATATTTTTTAGTCTGCCATGGCTAAAATGTTGTGAACAAATTTAATCTGTTATTGATAGTAAAGGGGGAGTCGCAAAGTTTGAAATGTGAAAATGCATTCGATCATTCCAAACGGCAATTGTAGGTGCAACTGCTACTACTACTATTTATACACAAATTAGTTTTCTTTGGGAGGATTTCAATTCAAATACTTTGTTCTAAAAATTTCTTTGATTTTCAAAGTTGATAAATAAAACGTTTTTAAACATTTTACCTCCCACACAAGCCCCTATTTTGGGAAGAAATAGACGGAATTATAGCAGCATCGGGATTCCCGGGTAATAATTTATCAAAATAATAATTTCTTAATTTTGACAATTTAACTAATAAATTCGGTTGTTAAAAAGCATCTTGTTATATATTTTAAATCAAAAAAATAAAATTACAAAGAGTGTATTTGCGTTCCAACTACGCTAATCAAAATATCTGCTTCTTTATGTGTAGCATAACGACGCAGATTTCTAATTACCTTTGCGGATAAGAAATGAATCAGTATATGATGGTATATTTGTCTCAAATATGAATTAGTAGATGTTTGTTTCTAAATAATTTATAAAAATGTATAAAGTTAAACTCGAAACAAATTTCGATAACATATATATAATACGTGTATGATTATAAATAATAAACGAGTATATTATATATATAATATAATATTATACGTATATAAAGGGTGTCCCAACAAGAACGCAAGATTTAAATTTGGCGCCATTCGAAGTGTCATTGTTTGACATTTGAACAATTGTTATTGTTTGCTAGTAGAAGGTACGAGGTTAGTAAAAATGGAGCACTACACGAATGAACAACGCATTCCCATTTTGAAATTGTTTTACCAAAATGGTGAAGGTTTTGCGACTGCGGTTCGCAAATTGCGATCAATTTCGGGTTACAATAATGCTCCAAAACAGTCAACTGTAAAGAGATTAATGGATAAATTTGCCAAAACTGGGTCTGCTGGTGATGTAAAGACAACAACGCACCCTCGACCAGGTCGATCGACCGAATATGTCGTAGCTGTACGTGATGATGTCGCTCGAACTCCATCCACCTCAATTTGACACCGAGCTCAGCAAATTGATGTCCCCAAATCCACTATGCAGCGAATTTTGACGAAAGATTTGCATCTTCATGCATACAAAGTTCAATTGACTCAGGAATTGAAGCCAGCTGACCATGGATAGCGAAGGGAATTCGTTAATTAGGTATTGGAGAGACAACATGAAAATGCTGATTTTGCCGATAAAATCATCTTCAGTGACGAGGCCCATTTCCATCTTAATGGCTTCGTCAAAAGGCAGAATTGTCGCATTTGGTTGAGGAAAATCCTCGAGTAATTCACGAGAAGCAAATGCATCCTCAACGTGTCACTGTGTGGTGTGGTTTTTGGGCTGGAGGAATCATTGGACCCTCAAGCGCAAACAGTCAATGGTGTTCGGTATTGTGAAATGATAACCAGTTTTTTCGTGCCTAGAATTGAAGAAGTGAATGTGGAGTGCATGTGGTTTCAACAAGACGGCGCCACATGTAATACAGCCAGAGAAACAATTCAATTGCTGCATCAGTCATTTAAATCTTGCGTTCTTGTTGGGACACCCTTTATAATATACATAATATACGAGGTGTGATAAAAAAATAACCGTTATTTTCAAATTTCGTGAGTTACGTATGTTCGATTTTCGCTTTTTTTTCTGTTATGTTAGTACAAATGTCGGTTCTATACGAGTATGTTGACAATATCAGCCATTTTGGATTGTCAGTTTGTTTTTGACAGATAAAAAGGTTAGTCGTGTTTTGGTGTGCTCTTAGATTTTTTACTATTCGAAAAACTTGATCAAAGAAACATTTAAAATGTTGACTGTGGCGTTTGACGAGTCTACTATGAGCAGAACACAAGTTCAATTGTGATATAACCGGTTTAAGGGAGGCTGGAAAGATGCCAATGACGATGCTCGTCCTGGTCGCCCGAGCAAGTCAACAATCGATGAAAACATTGAAGCAGTGAAGAAAATGATTTTGGATAATCGTCGAATCACTATTAGAGAGGTTGCTGATGATGTTGGCATATCGTTCGGCTCATGCCAAGCAATTTTTACGGCAGCGAAGATTGTTCCAAAATTGCTAAATTTTGAGCAAAAACAACGTCGCATGGACATCGCTTAGAAGCTGTTGAACGTCGTCAACGACGATCCAGATTTCCTCAAAAAGGTCATAACTGGTGACGAATCATGGGTGTATGGCTATGACATTGAAACCAAAGCCCAATCATCCCAATGGAAAATCATCCCGAAAAAAGCACGTCAAGTTCGGTCAAATGTGAATGGGTTTCTCACTGTTTCCTTCAATTACAATGGCGTGGTGCATCGTGAATTCTTGCCACAAGGTCGTATGGTCAATAAGGAATACTACCTTGAAGTTATGCGCCGTTTGCGCGAAGCAATTCGTCAGAAACGCACAGAATTGTGGAAAAACCAATCATGGATTTTGCACCATGATAACGCACCAGCTCATACATCGATGCTTGTGCGTGAGTTTTTGGCCAAAAACGAAACCGCAAGCATGCCTCAACCAGCGTATTCACCGGACTTGGCTCCCGTTGACGTTTTCCTCTTCCCAAAACTGAAGACACCGATGAAAGGAACGCGTTTTGCTACGATTGAGGAGATAAAAGAAAAATCGAAACAGGAGCTGTTGGCGATACCAAAAAAACGCATTTCAGAAGTGTTTCGAGAATTGGAAAAAACGCTGGCATAAATGTATTATGTCTGGGGGGGATTACTTTGAAGGGGACTAGATATTTATCGATGAATAAATAAATACTTTTTGGAAAAATTGATCACACCTCGTATATTATATACTCGTATATAATATAATGTTATATATACTCGTATATGTAATTATGTAATATATATTATTGGATAGGCAAGAAAGTAATTTCGGCTCTTTTGTTCAAAGTACATTTACATTTTTTTTAATTTTTAATTTTAATCTACAATGGGTCGTTTTGTTCAATGACATTCTGTCGTTGTTCAGGCAATTGTTGATTCCACATTGAAATATTGACTGATCCTGATCCCAGTCAAATTACATATTAGAAATTCTCCATTTTTTAGATCCTCCCCGTATTGAAAGAACTTTTATTAAAAAAATTGTGCACGCTCCGAAATGAATGAAAATCCGAAGGTGTCAGACCAGGACTATGCAAAGATTTGTGAAGTTTACTTTGTTGTGGCGGAAAATTACGCCTTTGAGATTTGCTAATTCAGGCCTTTTTTCCGGGATTCATCAATTGTTGAAACTAGACCACAGAATTTATGATTTGGTTCCTTGGAAGCAGATCACGACTATAAGGTGGATGGATGTGCCTTCATGTCCCAACCAAGTTTCAATATTGTTTTTACTGCATCTGCAAAGATATGTGAAAAATTACGCCTTTGCGATTTGCCAATTCAGGCCTTTTTTCTTTCACAGCTTTATCAATTGTTGAAAATAGACTCCTAAATTTATGATTTGGTTCCTTGGAAGCAGTTCGAAGTAAACCACTTACTTAAAATCCCACCAAATCGCCTTTATAATATTTTTTTACAAATTCAAAATTTGATGCTTTTATCTTGCTTGGACCAGGATCTTTTTCACATGATATTCTTGTAAAGAATGCATTTTCCATCCCCAGTGGGGTAGCATTTCAAAAAGGAATCATTTTTGTAGCGCATAAACAATAATCGCAAATGCTTATCCGCTTTCTTAAGTGGATTTCTTTTAGTTTGTGGGGAACCAAAATACTGAGCTATTTGACGAGTCCAAGCTGTTTCAAATAGCTTTCAAAGGTCGCATGCAATGCTTTCTTTTCGTCTGCAGCTTTTCTATCAAACTCAATAACGGCTTTGATATCGTACTCGTCAACCTCGCTTGTACGGTGGTTATCTTTAAGCGTGAAGTGTCCACGAATTTCAATTTTTGCACGTGCATTCTGTTAAGCCTGCACACGTCATAAATATTTCGGCGTTTTTCCATGGTTTTTTTCTAAACTGAAAAAGCAAAATATGACGAAAATTCTTTTTTTTTTTTTGCTTCCATATTCACAATGTGATTTAAAAGTAAACTGGGCACATCAAATATTGTGACATATCACAAAGTGAAGCTTAAAATATCACCTGTGTAACATCGTAAGAAAAGAAAGTATCGAAAGCGCCACCTATGTGAAAAAAACTGAAATCACTTTAATGCCAACCCAATAGTTGTCGCATAACATTTGTGACTCTTAACACAACGCACAGTGAAAATTCAAATGCAAAATGATGAATGTCATTTTATTTATATCATGTCATGTCATGTCATGTCATTTTATTTATATTTATTAAATCAACGACACGAATCCACAAAATTGTTTGGAAATTTCCTTTGTTTTAGTGCTGCTAGAAGACTCCAAATGAAGAGGTTTTTGACTGAAATTTTCGAACATAGAAACGGATTTTTATGCTGCTATATAAACTGATATTTTATGTTATTTAGAAGACAGAATTTGCATTTGAAAGAACGTAGTTTTTATAATAAAATCGAAGTACAAAGTTCAGAGGGGAGTAGGAAACAAATTCGAAAAAGTGAAAACGAATCGACAAATTTCTTAGCATTGTCTAAAATCAGTTATTTGCAAACAAACTTGCAAAATTTTGCTGATCCAAAAAAAAAAAAAGATTTTAATAATTCATTGAAATAAATTGTATGCTTTGGGCTTGATTAACATGTGGTGTCAACAAGACGATGTCACATCGCATATAGCCAGGATTACAATGGAATTACTGCGAGACCTCTTTCCACAACAAGTTATTTCAAGATTTCTGATTTGACTGCTCCGGACATCTTTTTATAGGGATATCTGAAAAGTAAGGTTTATGCGAACATACCAGTTGCTTGAGCAACTCAAACCAAATATTCGTGATGAAATTAATGAAATACCGCATGAAATGTGTGACAATGTAATGAAAAATGTGCTCAAAAGGACTCGCATTTGTGAGGCTAATAGAGGCGGACATTTATCTGATATTGTATTCCATACATAATTGCCAACATTAAATAAAACATTTATCAATATAAGAGCTATTCTCAATCAAATCGAATTCAATATCATCTGAACACAAAAATTTTGTTACACGTCGACCATTTAATGTTACGAACATCTAATCCAAATCCAAATTGTTCAATGAGATTTCCCTTTTAGCTGTAAATTCACGCCTCTGGTGTCCATTCTTTAGCTGCCCAAAACAAAATTAAAGATTTACTTACACACTTTTCCAAACCCCCGTCCCTTACAAATCAAAACGTTTCTAGGATTGTTCACACGCAGCTCGTATTATAGAGCGTGCAAAGCGGGGGCATAAACGGTTGGTCGGTCGGTCGGTCGGTTGTTCGTTCATTAGACAAAGTTGCAACAATCCATTTGCAAAGTTTAACAAGATTAACGTTGTACGTATGACTGTCTCCGTAGTACGTAGGTACATGTGTCGTACGTAGGTACATATCTTTGTGTGCACAACCTACCACCACCTAGAGTGCACTTCTATCCAGCGGATACAGTTGTACAGCGGGTACAAAATCATTGCGGTGCACAAGTATTTTGTAGTACTCGTACTACTCTGTGTGTACGTATTTAATACTTGAATGTCGTGAGTCAAAAAATCTGGGGCGAACTATTGGGTAACCCAACCTCAAGTTAGACAATAACAACAAGATAAACTGAAACTAAGACTTGAACCCCGCTCGCCGCTGCCGTGGCCGCCGTTGCATTCACTGGTGCCTCCAAAGAGAGAACTTCAAAAGAAGCCCACTTTCATACGAGTGCATAGTCAAAATTGCAAACGCCAAATTTGAAATTGAAACAAAACCAAAAAAACAGAAATTCAGCTACGAAAATATGATAAAGAAAACCCCAGCCACACTCCTCCCTACTCCTATGAAATTTTCTCCATTCAGGAACTGAAAATGGAAAATATCGTACAAGCAACAACAGCAGCAGCAACAACAACAACAATAACAACTGTAACTGTTTCGTGTGAATAATAAGCAACTAATCGTAATGATACTCTAATAACAACGACGATCGGTTTGAAAAAATTCAATTGTGTTGTGCCTGTCTGAATCTATGCGCGCGCTATCCTCCGCGCGCGGGTATTAGTTATTGTTAGAAACGAAAGAAAGAGACGCCGCTACAAATAAGTCACAAGGAAGAAGAGTGCAACAACAAAACGTAGTTACTTCAAAGTGCAGCGTAGTTACCGACGAAAGTCGGCGCTATAGCTAAAATCGTATGAATGAATGAGTGCAAGTGAAATATACCATCATCGTCATCATCATCATCGTCATCATCATCATAGTAGTCAGCCAAAATGAACTGAAAACTGTAATGGCATGAAGTTTATAATAAAACAACAAAAGTGCTTAGTGCCTCCTCGTTCGCTGCTCAGTATGAAGTCATCTTCCGTGAAATTTGCATTTTTGTGAAAATAATGTGAACGAAAAAGTAAATAGCAAAATGATTTATAAAACGAAAAGTGAAAATTTTATGAAAATGAAAACGCCAAAGTAAATGTACTAAATTGGAACAATGGCATGAGAAGACGACTAGAAACGAGCGAGAAAGGAAACGTTATACAATAATAATCAGTGTGCAAAACTTTTTGGTATTGTGTTAAGAGCATGATTTTCTGCCGTCAACTCGCACAGGACCAAAACGAAAATAAATAACTATCGCAAATGATCGAATGGTGGTGATTTTACTATTGCCGCCATACTCTACGAATGGCTGTGATGGAAGAAGTTCAAATGAGAGCAGCAGCACTGCCACATCTACTACGTCGACCGGCGACACTGCCATACCGGCCGCCATCTATGCGGGCCGTCTGTTGGAGGACCACAGCAATATCAGCGGAGCCACGAATGCACCATATTACACTGCCCCACCCGATTTGTCCGCAGCGAAGGACCACCGCAACACTGCTGATGAAAGCAGAGAATACGAAGCAACAGAGCACCAAAATACTAGTCATTATCATTGTTATCAATCACCAGCATCAATATCACCGCCCCCGCCACCTTTGCCCAAGAGCAAACCACCGAGTTATGTCCCTCCATACGATTGGCAGCAGCAGCAACTACAACCAGCGATTGTCAGCAATGCCAGATCGCACGCAAATGTTGTGCCAAAGCCGCCTCGATGTAGATCAGTGCAAACATTGGAAACCATTCCCGAACATGCACCTTCCCACCAGCCTGAATTGTCGCAGCCCATGGAGGCGGCGAGACCTGCGCTTAAAGCCGCCGCCGCCAATACCAACAGCAATCACCACCTGCACCAATACCATCATCACAACAATAACAACAACGCAAACAAGAGCTTTCAACCAACTTTCCATAATTCTAACTACACTACTAACACCACTAACTATGTACGACACGTAACACGTGTTAATTTCTATGATATCGATACTTCCCAGGTCGAGTACGAATCTAGAGATTACGATGGCGATGCTGACACCAAGGACGAATGTGACCTAGACGATGACAACTGTAACACAGAAGCTGTAACCAAAGAAGGTATGTCCATCTCACAGCATTACGCAACGAGCATTTGTAAAGTTGCCGTCAGACCATCAGATGTGAGCAAATGATAATTTGTGGAAAGAAATGGAATGAAATAAAATATCTAGCGAAACAGAAAGTTTTTTTTTTTGTTATTCAGTTTTTGAATTTGTTTATTGTTGTTTCCCCAATTAGATGGAACGTAAACCTTTTGCAATAAAGTAAAAAATTAAAAATTTGTTTAGATCTGTCAAACTATGAATCCGATTTCCAACACATAAAAATCATTCACATGTGATTCACATTATTCCAATTAGATGGAACGTAAACCTTTTGGAATAAAATAAAAAATTACAAATTTGTTTAGATCCGTCAAACTATGAATCCGATTTCCAACACATAAAAATCTTTCACATGTGATTCACATTATTCCATTTTCTCTCTGCATACGCAAATCATCAAATGGTCTGATTGACTACAGCTTAAGTATTTGTTGTTACCCAGCATTGTTTGATTATATAAATGACTGCATTTGAGCGATTTAGTGGCATTTAAAATGATCGTGACATTTGCGACGATTTGTTAGCAAAATTCAATGTCATCATAAGAGACACTAACTGTGTGTGTATGACGATAATTTTGTCTATCCACATAAGTGGTCGCTGACCAACAAATAAACAAAATCGAAATTGGTCAATTAGGTTAATTCGTGAATTCACTTGCGATTGGAAATTGATTAAAATGCAAAAGATCGAAGCGATAACGGTGTGAACATTTAACAAGTTTTCAATATAACATTGTTTATCTGACTAGAAATTCTTCATGAACTTAGTGATCGAAAGAGTAACTAAAAACCGGTTAGCCCGTTTTAACTGAATTTTCGATCAACAGGTTAATCGGTTTTTTTATTTTAATTTCTTCTTAGCAAGCAGAACTATTTCAAAGCCCAGCGCAATGCA
>JAHXMU010025807.1:0-14894 GCA_019455685.1 Philornis downsi | reverse complement strand
GGCCATTTTACTGCCGTGTCTGGCGTGGACACCTCAAATGAACGACCACTACGGTGTTCGTCTTGGAAGCTTGTACGGCCTCGTTTAAATTCTGTTACCCAATATTTTATAGTCGTAAGCGAATGAGCAGACTCCCCCAAAGTAGAATCTAACCCAGCTTTAATATTGGTTAGACTGAGATCTTTCAACTGGAAATATTGAATTTCTGGTTTAAGTTTTCACTGAGATCGTTTACTTTTGATGACTTAAATAAAAATATTAAACGATATGGCGGCTTGAAACTTAAAACATATGTTTTATAAGGTTGCTAGTTCGGCAAGTTTTGGGACCGTCCTCATACACTTCAAAAATTAACTATTTCTGTATAAGCCGGTGAGCGATTCTTTTCGAAAGTGATTGTCTTATCCTAAACGAGTTGGGGCAATTTTGCTGCCTTTTTCTGACTCCCATTTTTTCCACTGTCCTTGCCAAGGACAAACATTTCGCAAACATCCATGTTAGAGTTAAGTGGCAAATTAAATTCCACATGTATCCACAAATATTGATGTTGCTATTGCAAAGGATATAGGAAAATTCCTGTTTTTATGTAATACCACTGCAGAGCATTCCGTAACAAATGCAAGTCACGTTTTAGTCTATATCTTTTTTGCCTTCATTCCTGCTTATACTCGTATTCCACATCCGTAACTCAAACGTCCATCCATTCATCCATCCATCCATCCATTACAGCTAACGTCGCTGCCTGGTGTATTAACTTAAGTCATAATGATAATTTTCTTTGCCGCTTGTATTTGTACTTGTTGTATACTAGCGATGATGATACTTTGCTTCATAACAAACATGACAACCGGCTGACAGAAACAGAAGACAAAACAAAATAGGCAAAATGTCAAGACATTATAAACATTATAATAACAAATGACTGAGTAAACAATCCGAAAGACAGACAGACAGTTATAAATGTCGAATTCCTTGATTGTGACGGAGACGAACAGGGAGGTGTTTGAAGGAAGTGCGAAAGAGTGAATAAACGGAAAAGTATAAAAGAAATTGCTAGTTAATATCACAACAACCTGGTGCATACAACCAGCCAGCAATAACATAATTTCAAATTGTTTCCACCTTCCCTACAGGGTGCCGATAGAAGTAACGAGCCATGGCTTAGCATGGCATTTCCATTGTTCTCCCCGTGGCGTAAAAAATGGGGAAAGGCGAATGAAAGCGAAGTCACTAACAATAGACAAAGTGTCGCCAGCAACAGACAATCAGTCAGGCAAGTGGCAGAGGAAGATCACGTTCTTGAGCCATGAAAATGATGGGATACGTCGTAAATGTGGTTACCTATTAAACAAAAACGAAATTAATTGCTGGTAAGAGGAGTGGTTATTCACTCGAAAGGAATAAACTCTTAAAATTATGATCGCATAATTTGCCTGCTGGCAAATTGGAATATTAATTAGA
This sequence comes from Philornis downsi, assembly GCA_019455685.1. Classification (NCBI taxonomy): domain Eukaryota; kingdom Metazoa; phylum Arthropoda; class Insecta; order Diptera; family Muscidae; genus Philornis; species Philornis downsi. Next base: position 13,433 of record JAHXMU010025807.1, on the reverse strand, counting down.
AACATATATAAAAAAAATAAAATATTAACCGAATAGTGAATAATAACGACTTCATTTAACGACATTCTACACACAGTTTGAAAATCCTTCGTACAAGTATACGTCATCCCTTCTAAAGTAACGGATTTGTCGACAAGTATTTCCGCATTTAGTACTTTGAGATTTGACAGTCAAACCCACTTACGTTGCACGCTTTTCATTCAGTCACCTAGTACTCAACTTAATGATTCTATTCGGCATCCTTAATGTCAAAAGGTGTCAAGTTTGGGCAACTTAATATTAAGTTAACTCCGAAGCGTCATAGGTAAATAGAAAACACTTGCTACAGAAGCCTGGTGATTGTTGATAACTCTTAAAATACGAAGAGTGTTAAAAAAATAAGGTGAATTTTCAAATTTCGCAGGCTACGTATCGTATATTCGACTTTCGATTATTATTTTTTTTTTATGTTGGTACACTCGTATCGAAGATATGTTTACGGTCTTATCCATATAGAAGGTTTAGTTTGTTTGAGAGAGGCATAAACACGACAAGTGTTCCGCGTGTTCGGCGATTTTCTGCCATCAAAAAAAATGGATCAAAGAAGTTGCATCACATTTTGTGTAAAAAGTGGAATCAAGTGCTCAAAAATACTTGAAATGTTGACTGTGACATACGGTGAGAGTACTCTGAGTCAGAAAAATGCGTAGAAGTGGTACAAACTTTTCACAGAAGGTCGAGAAGATGTGAATGACGACGCTCGCTCTGGACGACCCAGCACATCAACAACCGATGAAAATGTTGAGAAAGTGAAGAAAATTGTTATGGAGAATTGTCGAATCACAATTAAAAAAATTGCTGAGAATGTCGGCATAGCGATTAGTTCATACCTTGCAATCTTTTCGGAAATATTGGGGGGGGCGAAGTTCGTTCCAAAATTGCTGAATTTAGACCAAAAACAACGCCGTATGAGCATCGCTCAGGATTTGTTGAATGACGTCGACAATGATCCAGATTTGCTTAACAGAGTCATAACTGGTGACGAATCATGGGTTAGGACATCGAAACCAAAGCCAAATCGTCCCAATGGAAGAGTCCAGGAGAACCAATACCAAAAAAAAAACACGCCAAGTTCGATCAGATGTCAAGGTGTTGCTCACTGTTTTCTTCGATTACCATGGCGTAGAGCATCAGGAGTTCTTACTACAAGGTCGTATTGTAAATAAGGAGTATTACCTTGAAGTTATGCGCCATTTGCGTTAAGCAATACGAAAAAAAATGCCTGGAATTGTGGAAAAATGCATGGCTTTTGCATCATGATAATGCACCTGCTCACTCATCCTTGCTTGTGAGAGATTATTTGGCCAAAAACAACACCGTTATCATGCCTCAGCCACCGCATTTAACAGATTTGGCCCCTGCGACTTTTTCCTGTACCCGGGGTTGAAAAGACCCATGAAAGGACGGCGTTTTGCGACAATTGAGGAGATAAAAACTGAATCGCCGAAAACGCAAAACTCTTGTCTTGCCTCTCACAAACAAACTAAATATGCTATAGGAATAAAACCGTCAACATATCTTCGAGATGAGTGTAGCAACATAAAAAATAATAATAATCGAAAATCGAATGTACGTAGGCCGCGAAATTTGAAAAATCATCTTATTTTTTTAACTTACTCGTATAATCGTTTAAAGCTGACTTAACCGCATTCCAAGAGTGGCGATTCACTCTATTCAAAAACTGTCACATCTCCTGGAAGAGCAAGAGTCTTAATTACACCAATAGGCGACCAAATAGCCACAACCAAGTAGAGAAAATCATCTCATCTCCTACGATAAAAGATTATTCAAAGGCGACTTAAGAAATGTGAACTTTATATTTTTTGCTACGCCCTCAAAATACTGCTCTCTCGACTCTTTGTACGTGACATGGTTTGATAAAAGCTACATTTCAATCTATAGCTATTTTTGATTCTGGCATCAAATGACAGCACAAATTTCCGTTATATTGGTTCCTACCTTCCAAGTGTTTTCTAAGGATTTAAAGACCTTTAAATTCTATGAAATTTTCGCTTTGAAAGTATCGACTTAAATTCATAAATAAGTAAATGACAGTTGTTTAAAAAATCAAAACATGTTGATATGTTAAATTCGAATGTTTACATCTACAGTCGTTAAAACTACCAAGTTTTCTATTCTTTTTCTTAATATACAAATTTTAACACAAATCAGTTGCATTTAGAAAAAAAAGTTGGACATTAGGAAGGGTAGGAATCGAGATATCGGAAGTCACTACTAGAATTTGGCGTCGGATTAAAAAAATAGTTGGTGAAAAGTTGTAACCTTATAAAACATATGTTTTAAGTTTCAAAACGCAATGTTGTTTAGTATATTTATTTGAGCCATCACAAGTAAACGATCTCATTGAATTTGTAAACATGAAAACAATAACGTCACACTTATGTAATTCAATATTTCCGGACTTTGTCGGTTTCATTAAGTCTTGTCGATGCGATCTTTTCCTTTCCGTTTGCAGCAACAGCACAATAAACACTTGAATTCATAAAGTTTTAACATTTTTTAACTGCGTTTCCTTTCGCAATAGACATATATACGTTTTTATAATTATTGCTATATATCCTTTCCTAAAGGCTCACATATTCTACTAGGCTCACATATTCGAAAGTCCTTTGCAATCTTCGCATATTTCGGCGGTAATTGTGTGGTCCATATCCCGAGCTATATTCATACGTCCGTCTCCTTACAGCAAGACCTTAATACCTCGAAATAATATATGTATAGGTACAGTCCATTTCCGAAGCTGACAAATTAACAATTGGGTAACAGATTTTAAACGAGGCCGTACGAGCTGCCAAGACGAATACCGTAGTGGTCAACCAATTGAGGTGTCCACGCCAGACACGATTAAGAAAATCCATAAAATACCATTAGATGATCGTCGGCTGAATTCACGCATTTCAAAAAGTGCTAAACATCGTATATTGACCGAAGATTTGAAGATGAGAAAGCTGTGCGCAAGATGGGTGCCGCACTTGCTTTCAATAGAGCAAAAACAGCGTCTTGAAGATGTTTCAGAAGAGTGTTTGGCGAAGTTTCACCTCAATAAAGCCGAATTTTAGCATCGATTTATAATCATCGATGAGACATGGATCCACCATTTCACACCTGAGACAAAGGAACAGTTAAAAGCAGTGGAATAAGAGAATCCTGTCCAAAGAAAGCGAAGCCGGTTCCATTTGCGGGTAAGGTCAAGGCGTCTATTTTTTGAAATACGAATAGGATTATTTTTATTGATTATGTTCAGAAAGGAAAAACCATCAACGCTGAATATTATGCTAATTTATTGCAGCATTTAGGTGATGAAATTATGGCAAATACGAAGCATTTGGCGAAAGAGAAAGTGTTATGTTTCATCAAGACAATGCTCCAGTTCACACATTCACTATTGCGATGGCCAAAATTCATGAAATTTTCGAATTGTTTCATCACGCATCTTATTCGCCCGTTTTAGCCCCTTCGGACTATTTTCTATTTTCAAACTTGAAAGAATGGTTCGGTGATAAAAGATTGGCCAACAATGAATAGGTGGAGTCTGCGGTTGATAGCTATTTTAAGGAGTATGACCGTTTCTACTAAGCAGCATATAGAAACTATTAAATGTCGCTGGAAAATGTGAATTAAACTAAAAGGAGATTATGTTGAAAAATAAAGACAAATTTTCCCAACTTTTTTGTGTCTCCTTTGTTAGGTTGGCTAGTTTTAGGACCGCCCTCATATATGACGCATTATTTTAATTATTTTTCGCTGCAGCTTGTCTAACATATATGACCGTCACAAAAATATCTATTAACTAAGTAGTAGTTAAAAAAAATTCTAATAAATATGTGTTTAGACCTTAGAGAAATCTACTTGCAATCTTCTATAAATATAAATGCAATAATTTATTGCGGTTTTTCAGTGAATTCTATCAAAACCAATATTAGTAATAACTAAAGCGAAGAAACGAATGCTGTATGGTAAGTCAAAACGATTTCAATGAAATACCGAAAAAATCTGTGACAAAATGATGAGAACTATACCCGAATAGACATAAAACAGCATCAAATTTGATTTAAATGGTATTGAAGACACATAATACGCATCCATGATTAAATTAAAGAGAGTGCGAGGGAGGGAGAGGTTAATTTTATTAATTTCTACATATTTATGAAAACAAATATGAAAAACCACACAAAGGCAGCAGCAAAGCAGAGACGTAGTAAAGTGTAAGGCATTATGGGATGTGACCAATTGTTTTTTTTTTAGTTAAAACATTTCATTTGTTAGAATTTCGCAAATACCTTAATAGATATATTTTACAAAAATATGCAGTTAGTTATGCGTTTATCTGTTTGATTTGATTAAAATAGTGTAACAAACGTATTAAAGATGGCGCGCAAGTCATTTCGGTAAATATGATTCAATATCGTGTCTAAAAGTAAGGCCAGTTTTTAATTTACATTTTTTGGGTGTATAGAATACCAGACAAATGTTTATATCTTCAGCAGAAGAAATGACGGCTTATATGATTTGTTTTTTCTAAGTTGGCAGCACTGAGACCGATATCTGTGACTAATTTCACATCATACATGTCATTAGTATTTGAGCTGAGCTTCGTTTTGTACGGCGCAAACAGGTATTTCGGCGATTTTTACAATATGTGGTATTGTTGAACTGTGAAGTTGCGTTCAGTTTTTTCTACGAAATGAAATTTATCCAGCGGAAATATTTAAAATGTTGCAGAGGATCTTTGGCGAGCACACTACGTCGGAAAGAACTGTGCAAAGACAACGAAGAACGAATTAAAGACAAAGAGCGCCCCAAGCGATCAACAATCTTTGCCAATGGAAGTCAAGTCCGACAAATCCGAGATTTGATGCTCAAATCCATCGGTTAACAATTAGGTGTCATGCTGGTGATATTGATATTTCAATCGGATAAGTCAACTCTATTTTAAAAGATGGTTTGGATTTCAGACCCCTTAGGTTTCGATTAGTAATAAAAAAAAAACTCACTGATTCTTCATCTCACACTGTATCGGCTCTTCGTGAATTTTTTTGCAAAAATGTAAGCAACAACTGATTTAGCAACTCGCAATTTCGGATTAAAAACTCAAAAAACTCACTCCGAGGCACTGCTTTTAGTTGACTGGCAAAAATTCAACGTAAACCGTAGTGCTCTTTGAAGGCCATTCCACAAGATAACTACGTGGCAGGCATCCAGGATTAGAAATAAAACTTTGCCAAGTGTATTGTGTCCGGTGGGAATACTTTGAAGACGATGAAATAGATAAGGATATATAAACAACGATTCGTTGGAAAAAAATTAAAACTAGTATTAATCCATCAACCTCAATTCGACGCCGTGCTCAGGAGCTTGGTCTTCAAAGAATAACTTTGGCCACAAATTTGCAAAAGGATTTGTATTTGTTTCCATTTAAGATTCAGTTGACACAAAAGCTTCTTCCACAAGACAAATTACGCCGCCGTACATATGCCAATGTTAGAGCTCGCCCACGACAAGCCCGATTTTCATGAGAAAATCATAATGAGTGACGAGGCACATTTTCATTTGAATGGATATGTAAATAAACAGAATAGTCGGTTCTGGGCAATGGAAAATCCTCAAATTATTCATCAGTCACCTTTGCATTCATTTGCAGAGGTGACAGTCTGGTGTGCAGTTTGGTCAGGAGGATTCATAGGACTTTACTTCTTTGAAACTGAAAACGGCGTAACAGTAACTGTCAATGGGGAGCAATATCGTGATATGATAGAAAACTTTTTAACGCCCCAACTGCATGCTTTGGGCTTAATTAACATGTTGTATCAACTAGACGGTGCCACATCCCATACAGCCAGGATTATAATGGAATTACTGCAAGACCTCTTTCCACAGCAAGTTATTTCAAGAAATGTGATGTTGATTGGCCTTCACGATCGCCTGATTTGACTGCTCCGAACTTCTTTTTGTGGGGATATTTGAAAAGCAAGGTTTATGCAAACAAACCAGAAACGCTTAACCAACTCAAAATATTTGTGCTAAAATTAATGAAATACCGCGTGAAATGTGTGAGAATGTAATGAAAAATGTGCTCAAAAGAGCTCGTATTTGTGAGGCTAACAGAGGCGGACATTTATTTGATATTGTTGCGTTACTGTAGCGTAAAATCCTTGACCTTTCTTTCAACAAGTCTAGCGTTCCCAATTTCTCTCTCAAATGCCGCATACTGCCCAGATAATGCCCTTTATTTATCGTGTGGCCATCTGACAACAATTCAGAGTGCATATAACACTGCGATATCGAAAGTGGACAGTCATTATTTTGATTTTTTTTTTTTTAAAGTTTTTTTTTTTTCGGTTCCGGCTCAGTTGAAAAAGGCATGGCAAATTTTGTTGCCTGAATTGTTTGTTAAACTCGCAAATCCAAGTCTCATAACCACTTACAACGTATTTAGTATTTCTTTAGTCCTTTTCGCGATTAATTTTTGGAAAACAATTCAATCTGTTTCATGTTCAAACAATCGTTTGAAGTGATACGAATTAGTTCGTCAGGCACAAAAAATTCAGCGGCTATCTCTCTGAAGACTGAATAACGATTTAAATTCCAAAAAGAGAACTAATTTCACTATAAAATTTGGTTTGATGTCCAGGTTTGTTATTGCTAAATTTAGATATGTTTTGTTCTGTTAGCGGGCCAAAATATTCTAGCGAAGCAAAGAAATTAAATTTGGTATTGCAATGCAAATGGTTGAAATTACTTTACTTTCGACAAGTTAAGTAAGTTTTTAGACTGGCTTTCGAAAATAATATTAAAGAATAAATTTAAAATTAGAATGTGAGAAGCATATTCCATTCAAGTGAAACAGGTGATTACGGTTTTTATTTGTCTGGCGATACTGCACATTTTTTAAATAATCCAGAACCATTTCTATCTCTAACAAAGAGCTTGAAAATTTCCATTCCTAACTGCAAGAATTTATATCCAAATTGTTTACCTGTCGGAGAGGAATTAAGACGTCTCGAATTACGTACCTGAAAAGAGAACGAAAACGAATAACGAATATGTTAGTAAATTGGTCAAACAAGAACGAAATATTAGTGAACAAATCTGATAGAGATTTTATAGGAGATAATTTTTACTTTAGTATAGAAAGGCATAAATTCATATTCTAAAAAAAAGAAATAGTTTTTCCCTTTTTTGTGAATACTTTCTACTGAACAATAGAATAGAAATTAGAAGAAAATAAGATGGTTATAAACAAAAAACAAAAAGCCTTAACTTATTTCCAAAATGTTTTTCCCGAAAGAAAGACGCCTACTCATCCGTTACTGCAGATTTCCTCAATTGTGAATTAGGTTCTTTCTATATTAAGATGACGATCCATATCATAGAACTTACCTGTGGTAACAAGAAAGAAAGCTTAAACAAAACTCGACTTAGATGAAAACTGATTTGTGGAGGCGCAAATTTACGCCTCTCAGAAAGTAATTCGTTGTAGTGAATTATATACATTTTTCAAACATTATGTGATGGAGGACACATACATATGAGTATATTGACGCTTCAGTGACTTTAAAACATATTTTTCAGAAGCTATGGCAGATTTCTATAACCGCGATTATCTGAAATCCAAAACAATGAACAGCAGAACATGTTTTTTGTTTGTTTTTGTTCTTAAAAATATTATAATCATTCAGATGGCATGAATATTTTTAAATAATTCAAAAATTCTTATTATTTCGTGTAATTAAGTCACTTGGAAAAATTACAATTGTTTCACTTAATTTCATTATTTAGTTAATTTCTTTACTCAAACAGTTTTGGATATAAGAATAATTGAAATCATTACTTAAAAATGTTTACATATTTAATATTTACTTCAATATTTAAACAATATGTAAACCAGCCCGAACATTGGAAGTTTTTCGAATTTTGTAATTACTTCAAACAATTTAATAGTTTTTAATTTTTGTACGAATTTATTATTTATGTTAAATTGATAAGAACTTTTTCAAATACTTGCATTTTCTAACTGCATTATTAGGCACAATAAGGCAAAGGAACCATCTTCTAGAATATTTTAGAGAAAAAAAAAACTCAAGGGATCTCATGGGCCTGGGCCACGCATATTCTGTTAAAAGCATTCAGAATGAAAGTGTGGACATATAAGTTAAAATTCGCACCAAAAAAATATAAAATTGAATTTTAAAATATCTATTTTATGCATTTAGTGGTTTCAAAACCTCTGGTCTGGCAAGGCTGTAAGATGTTAAATACTCGTACCTGCCATCTGAAGTGTTATTTATTTAGTCAAAGGTTTGCCATTTATAAATATGGATCGTTTAACAACCGAAGAACGAGTAAAAATAGTTAAAGCTTACTATAGGGTGGTGCATAAGTAACACTAAGATTTGATCAGTGAATACATTCAACTAAACTAAATTTAAAACTAAATTAACTAAATAATACTTGGGAAATTTATGATGGAAAGGCTCAGCACAGAACAAAGAACCAAAGATGTTCAATTTTACTTTGAAAGTCAGTATTCGATTATTCAGATCATATCGAAATTTCAATTTCAATTTCCTTCTCTGCAAAGAATTTCAGGTATGTTACATCTTTTTCCATATAAGATGCAATTGGTTCACGAGTTAAAACCAAATAATCCACAAGAACACATTCAATATAGTCGTCGTTAACGTTACTTATGTGCCACCCTTTATAAAAGTGGTGATTCAAACTTTTCGTGCATTACGTTGTGATTATTTATGGTCGTCATAATCGGCTTATTGTGCAAGGAAGTAGAACGAGTTAGACCAGCGACTTAAAATCAAATGATGCACAAGATCGTATTCAATATGGTCGCCGTTAACGTTACTTATGCGCCACCCTTTATAAAAATGTGATTCATACGTGGCCACTTTTCGTGCATTACGGGGTGATTATGGTCGTCATAATCGACTTACGACTTGCAAGGAGTTAGCAAGATTATGAAGAAATTTGAAGAGACTGAAAATGTTACAGATGGGGCCAGGTTTGAGCATCATCGCAATGTATGCACTGCCGAAAATATTACTTCTGTTACTGAAAGTGTGTCGATAATCAGAATTTGTCGATTCCACGGCGTTCTCAGGAATTAGGCCTATCTTACGGCTCATTATGGCCCATTTTGCATTTGAATTTGCACCTCCATCTGTATAAAGTCCAATTCAGGCTACAATTATAACCGGCTGACTATTCACAATGTCGTAGATATGCTGATTGGATGATACAGCAACAGGCTTTCAATGCTGATTTTTCGAACAAAATTTTCTTTAGCTATAAAGCTCATTTCTCATTCGTTAACAAGCAAATATGGTGCTCGGACAACCTCGGAGAACATCCGGAAAAAAGACTGTTGGTGCGCATTATAGCCTGTAGGTGTCATTGGGCTGTGTTTTTCGAAAATGACACTGGAAGATCCGTTACCGTCAATTCGGAGCGCTATGGCCGTATTATAACCGACTTTTTTTTGGCCTGCATTTGACGATTATGAACTTTACGATATGTGGTTTCAACAAGACGGTGCCACGAGCCACACAACACAACCGATTTTGGCTTTATTACATGAGAAGTTTCCAGAAAGCGTAATTTCACGTTTTGGCGACATGCGATTTGACACCGTTGATTTTTATTAGTGGGCCTACGTCAAAGACTGTATTTGTGCGAATAATTCCAAACGTAGGATCATTTGCGAAAAAGTGGTCGAAAAATACTTCAAAAGGATCCACTGCTGCATTGTATTTAGTACATAATGCAAGGTCCGGAAACATCATTATTATTATAGTTATGTGTGTTTCATTTAACTATATTTTTGAAACCAAAAAATGGATAAACCGATATTCAAATAACTAAAAATTGTATTGTTGTATTTAGAATATGTGAATACTTTCGAATTTTTGCATAACTTTCGAAAACTTGTTTATGTGCGAGATAATCCAAGAGCTTTATCTTCTTATTTGACTCCATTTTGCTGTCGTTAACGAATCAATAGTTTATTACAAACACATTTGTTAGCAACAGTGAATAAGGAAACAGTAACATTCAAACAAAGTCCTACAAGCAAATCGCTCAAATAAAAAAGGTAACTCCAGAAATATGTACAAAATCTAAACCTTCAGAACAGACAGAAAAAAACTACTCCAGAAAAATGTACTAAACCCAAATCTTCGGGGTTCGAGTTTATAATTAACAAAGGAAAATAATGAGGGTCATTTCATTTTCAAACCATTAGTTGTGTTGTTCAATACAAACTGACTCACCAGGGGACTGCACAATGATTCCGTGCTACGCCTCTGTCTACAACCAACATTCGACCAAACTGCGGCTTGTGTGTAGAGCAGAGAGAACAGAAAATAGAATCAAACCGACAGCAAATATCTGAATGAATCATGGTGGAATAAATAAGATAAGTTGTGGTATTTCAAAACGAATGTAAGTAATCAGGGACCAGAAGAGAAAGAAAGACTACAATTCACATCGGTACAGAGTTGTTAACGTTTATCAATGCATTTTCGTAGTATATTCGAAATTAATGACTGCCAGAATGTCCCATTAATGGTCGGGCAGATACAGAGAGAGAGAGAGCGAGAAAGGGGATTGAATGCGCGTAATATGTTTGCAGCCAATTGGTTATAATCGCATTTTTCCACTATCGCCCTTAGATAAGATATGAAATCGCGAATTTATTTGTAACACAGAACAGAATATCAGTCAAATGTATACGAGTGTATACTAGAGAAAATTTGCTGGTCTGTTGGATTACTAACAGCTCACGCGCTTGTGAAAGGTCTGTCCGTCCGGTTGGTCATACATGTAATTGTCACGTTTGGCAATAAAAACGAGATACAATGAAAACGCCTACACTTCCAACCATCGTCATCGTCATTTTCTACCCTTCCAGCTTTTGATGCAATGCAATGCAATCGATGTCATTGCAAAATTGTCATTGCCTGATGATCTGTAGCCGTAGGGCGCAGGAAAGTTTTAACAGATGTGGCGGCTAGAGACGGCGTCGTCACTGTTTGGTCAATTAAATGAATCAACACAATAATTTCGTGTGATTTATTTGTCTCTGGTATGTTAAGAGTTTGTCGGAAACACACAAATCGAAAAACCGACGACAGCTCATTTAGTTGTCCATTAAATACAGCCATTACTGTGGAGCGATTTGAGCAACGGCGGCGATGGGGGTTGAACAATAAAAGATGGGACAGATTTATGGAAGTTTTTTTTTAGATCAATTTAATTAGACAAAAACTGGGAATATTGTGGCTTAATCAGTTAATATAATCAAAGAGAAAGTTTGGTTCGTACAGTCCTTATTAAGAGTTAAACATTTTTCTCTTTGAATAACGAAAATAGTCACATTTTTTTTGTTTTCAAAAAATTTCCTGCTTTTGAAATTGAAAACAGTTGCCTCTTATTATATGAACTATTATTAGGCTTTTTGCTATCATTTGCTTTATTTGTCCAATTTTTTTTTTGTAGTTATACATAATTTTTTAATTTTACTCCACCAGAAGGAATGAAGATTAATATTATTTGATACGGAAAAAATGTAACACGAAAGAGGTCAAATATCAAATGTGTTTTATAACTTTTCAAGTGGATTGAGCGATAACCATTTGCCTGAGTGTTAGACACGATTACTGCTGTAAATCTTAATCGTAAAGCTCTTAAAATCTGGCACAATCCAACATTTTGCCAAATCGTAATTGGAAATTGTAAATGGGCTATATCGATCCATCCCTTCTGGTACTTCCTATGTAAATTGACTGACTTTCCCAAACTATTTTTTTTCCTGTAGCTGATAAACTCGTAGACTGGAGCGGCCTACATAATTTTTCATTGGCTTGGTCTATAATTTTTGAAAAAAAAAAAAACTGAAAAAATCGATCGGTTAATCCTGAACCTACTGCTACGTCCCATAGAAATGACTCTTATATTCTTAGGTTGATATCTTTAATTTAGTTGCAATAAATTTAGCCAAATTTGGTACAGATTTGGAACAGTTTCCTGAAATAAAGTTTCACAATGAAATTTGCCAGCATTGCCAAGCCCCTTTTGGCAACCAAAACAAATTATGTCGATTTTTCGAAATTAAATTTTTTTCTGTGTAACTCCTTACCGGTAGACTAAACTTTTTTGTCCATTGTAAGCTTTTGCTAAACTTAATTCTGCTAATGAATATGATCTATATTACCAAAGCTAATGTATGGATATAATATATGTATATGAATACTTAAATATTTTTAGTTTGAAATATGTAAATAATTTCAATAATAATTTCGAATATCTCAGAACACAAAATATTACTATAATTTCGATAAAAATTGAGATAATTTGCTATTATTGCGATAACTTCGAACTTTTAATTGGTTAAAACGATTTATGTTTTTTCGAATATGTGAATAATTTAAATTAGCTTTTTTAGTTTTTATATGTATTCGAATATTTGACAAATTTAGCGTTATTTCCAATAATTTTGATATTTACATAACACATTAGTCGGTAAGTATCGGGACCGAAAAACTATTTTTTTGGTGTACGAAATTTGACTTTAGTCATCTTCAATAGCGCACAATGACCTTTTTGTTTGGTCCATATATTTTTTCCTCACTTTGAGGTAACAGGCATCAGGGCCAAGATCTGGAGAATATGGTGGGTGGGGCAGCAATTTGAACTTCAATTCGCTAAGTGTTAACATTGTAAATATCAATAAATTTTTTCTTTGCATTTTGCCTAATTTTTTCTTGATTTCATCTTTCAAAATATCCAGAAACGTAACACTGCTGTCCACAAAGTAAAACCACTTTTATTTATCTATTTATATACATACACTTACATATACATCTATTTATCTATTTTTATATACATATTTTTCTTTCTAAATCTATATTCTATATTCAATTCCATTTTACCGTCTTCAAGGTATACCCTTTTTCACCTTCCGTCATTTCCTTCAGGACGCATTGCGATTCATGTCAAATCTCTTCAATCGACTTAAAGGAGTGTCCCCGACCTGTCTTTTGAGTTTAGGAAACAGCCAGAAGTCACGTGGTGATAAAACAAGCAAATACAGCGGTTATTGAACAATATTATCGCGGTGCGAAAATCAAGTGTTGTCTGCTCATAAATCTTTTCTACATTATACGATCTAAATAATATTCTTTAATAACTGATTGATTTGGCGGGAATAATCTACGAGGCTATCCATTTAGTGGTTTCAAAACCGCCGGTCTGGCGAGGCTGTCAGGCCTGTGCATTATCGCAATGTACGCACTGTCGAAAATATCGCTTCTGCTAGTGAAAGTATGTCGGATAATTCGAATTTCAATTCAGAGCGCCAC
>JAHXMU010025805.1:0-62629 GCA_019455685.1 Philornis downsi | reverse complement strand
TTGATTTCGACGATTTTTAGAAATATGGTTTTATTGATCAAAGCAGTTACGTCGCATTTTGTCTACGAAATTAAATTTTTGCATAGGACACATTTAGAATGTTTGTTGAAAAAAAAATGCTTCCAAGTCGCGTAAACAGTTCAAAGGAGATCGAAAACAGATTTAAGACGAAGAACGCGCCAGACGACTATCAACCTCTGTCGATGGAAGATACTTCAAAGAAATCCATAGTTTAAAGCCTAAAAACTATTACGGGAGATTAAATTTGGTCTTATACTTTTGAGTCACAAATAACCGACCAATCGAGTAAAAGATGGAACAAAGTCGAGAAGATTGCTTTATAGTCGCTTAGAAATCAAGGTTATGTTCACAGTTTTCTTCGATTACTGCATTGTGCATTGTGAGCTTCTTTAGACTCAAATTGTTATATTGTTAAGCGGCATTTCAATCAGTCAATTCAGATTTATGGGCAGACAACTCTTGATTTCTGTACTACGATATGATGCATTGGCTCTTCTTGAGTTTTTCACCGAAAAATTAACTAATATCATGCTATTACCTGGATATTTCCTAAACTAAAAAAACCCATTCGGCTAAACCATTTCAAAGGAAATCGCAACTTTCTCTGAAAGCCTACTGCTAGGTGACTATTTGGCATGCTTCGAGGATGAAAAGAGGATGAACGTTGGAATAAATGCATCGTGTCCAGGAAGAACACTTTGAAGACGTTGAAATCGATTTAAATGAATAATTACAAATTTTTGGGGATAAATAAAAACCCGTCTTACTTTTTGGATATATAGTAAAAGACAGTGAGTGGAAAGACCCATCCCAACTCATGTAATTTTTTAAAACTTACTAAAAGATATCTAATTCCCATTTTTACCATTTTTTGCGATTTTTGCAATGGATAAAAAAATCGAAGAAAAAATTTGCCTCAAATTTTATTTTACAAATGGAATTTTGTTTGCGGAATCGTTGAAAATATTATAGATGGCTTACGGTAAATCGACTTTGTTAACAACAAATGATGAAGATGCAGCGGAAGATTTGCCTCGTCCTGGTCGGCCATCAATGTCTTCAACTTAAGCTAACATCTTCAAAATGAAGGAAATGGTGACTGAAAATGCTATTAACCATTCTCACGAATCAGTTCATATAATTCGACAAGGTTGTTAGGATTGTTGATTGAAATGCGTTGCCCCTTAATTAGTTTCGAAAGACTCGAATTTTTTTCAAAACCTCAATCGCTTAAAGGTCACAAAAGGTATTCTTGACTGAATCAATTACGACCCACATTCACAAAACACATTATAGCTGATAATGAGACATGAGTTTTATTAAGTGTATTATTTCAGAAGTGGTCTACAATGATGAAGACAATACAAAAAATTTGAATGAATAATAAATATTTTGTGGTTTATTAACCAATTTCCGATCCACTTTTGACAGAATGTGGAACAGCTCTTTGGAATTTCTATTCTGTTTGGAGTTTCCCTTTCAAAGGTACTCCACACCTATTCGGCAACTGTTATCTGAAGTCATAACCACGTTTGATATCCCTACGAAATAGGTAAGAGTTTGCAGGACGACACTGGTGAAGATGTTACTGAGCTGAGATTTTTACCCACATTCACGTAGTCAAGCGTATCAAAAAACACCGATTACGCTGGCTGAAGCATATTCTGGAGATGGACTTGGACTTGGCCAGGTTTCTGGGACTAAACATCATACACATAATAGATAACAGACAACAATTTCATAATAGATAACAATTTCATTCGGAATTTATTTATAGTATTTTTGGACAATACTTCGAAATTATTTTAAGATATTTTTGCTTCCAAGATTTGTCGCTTCCCAGTAGATCAGTTCATCTGATGGAAATTGTGGTATATAATCTAACTTTTTTAGCTTTTTTTTTGACTCAGTGTACCTTTTGATACTCTTCCACATGATATTCCATTTTGGACATTGTACACAGTTACCAACCCTAACTGTTAGCCAATAAATGTCAGCCAAATTGTTGTAAACCAAAGAGAACAGGTAGGCATGAACCGCCGCCACATGGTGCTGTCTTTGTTCTTGACAAAACATTTAAATGGCCGGAAAAACACGCTTCCAAAAGACGTTAAAGGAAATTGCTTACTAAATGCCCAGAGAATAATCATTGTTCAGCCTGACTGAGCATGTGTTATCCTCATCAGCCCCTTGAATAAGGGAGAAAAAGGGGCCGCTCAATGAGCGCCGAGAACAGCGTATAATTGTGCGAAATTAACATGAAATTGAAACCAATTTTGAATGGGATAGAAAGGA
Source organism: Philornis downsi (assembly GCA_019455685.1). Classification (NCBI taxonomy): domain Eukaryota; kingdom Metazoa; phylum Arthropoda; class Insecta; order Diptera; family Muscidae; genus Philornis; species Philornis downsi. Next base: position 60,313 of record JAHXMU010025805.1, on the reverse strand, counting down.
AATTGGTGGAAAAGGAAATTTCAGTCTGTTACGAACTCATCAATTGACAACAACATAATATCCTTTTGGGCGGAGGCGGTTACCTAATAACGGTTTTACTTAGCGGACTGCAAACCCAGTGTTTACCAGTGAAACGAATAAATTATAAGAAAAAGAAAGTGTTGAGAAAATATTATAACTTTATAAAAAAAAAAAGATCAAAACAAAATCATAGAAAAAGATTCTTAGAAATTTCTTTAAAATTAAAATATCTTAAGATTTTACTGTAAATTTACTTGCAAGGTAGAAAATGATTTTAAATATGCCCGTTAATAACGGTGCAATAACAACAACTCCCGCTCAAAGTCAAAGTGAATTGTGTGATTTCCTAAAACGCAAATACAGCGACCATGAGATCAGCCCTCCTATCGACAGTGCACAAGGAACATCGTCAAATTATCCCGAGGACACTGTAGAGACTGCCACAAGTATGTGGAAGAAACGTCATATAGAGGTATCGAGCTATGATATGCCCGCAGCCGCCGCCTCCTCATTTAACCAACATCATACTCCACCTCCCCCCGAGGGATTTTCTCAGAATCGTTGTGCTATATTGCAGACACCCGCTTCCACTTCATCGGATTTAAGTGGTGGCACTGGTACCTTTAACATTATAGCCAATTCGTCGGCATTCATAAATGATCTCTTCGCCTACGATGCCAATTTGCTGGTGCCCGTGTCTTCTTCGACAAGTTTAAATGAAAGCGTTTTATGCGCCTCCGAACCGATTTTCACCAGCCCCTCTACGATTTGTGTAAATACCACAAATCAATTTGAGGAGGACAATGCAGACAATTGGCAAGCATCGGATTTACTTGAGTTGGATCATCGTTATAATTCCAGTCTGCAAACGGAAATTACCCAGCTGAATCCGACAGTTTCCCTAAAACCCCATGAGGAGGAATCAATGGCATCCTCATTGGCCAACAACTCAAATTCTTCACCCACACAAACACAACAGTCGTCGCACTTCACAGTGGCTCAAAACCCGCAAACACCTTCCACCGACTCGGAGCAACAAAATGCATCCTCTCAATTGGGGGATGCAGAGGCCGATTTTGAGGATAAAAATTTGTCATGGTTGTTAAATTTTAAATTTGATGAATTCCCCCATCTTAATCCAGACATTTCGGGAGCTGGCGGTGGCAAATCTTTGAAAAATCAACAAAGCAATGGTTATGGCGGTGCAACATGCACCACAGTCGGTTACAAAAACATGTCGGGATCACCTTTGGCATCGAGCAATAGCAATGGTTCACATGGGGATAGATCCAAATCACCCAAGAATTCTAATAAGACGGGTAAAAAATTTGAAGAGCTTGTGATGGAGGTAACTTCGGAAATGGATGGCAACGAAATGACAGTGGCGGAAAATGTTGTCATTGAAGAGTCATCCACGCAAAGAGCGTAAGTATTTGAGATGTTAAATAGTGTAATCCGAAATTTCAGTCAGGTGAGCAGCTGACTTAAGCATGACATCTGATCTATAGCTAGATACAACGTCTTTTCGCGAGGAAGAAATTTAGCAGCATTACCAGCTGTTCTTGTATTGATTTACAACACTGAAATTGGAACAGCTGATTAATATCTTCGATAATTACTTGTAGAACTACTCTTTATTATTTCATTTTCAAATTTCGAAATGTATTATCGAACATATTGCGACGTGAAAATGTACTTTATTCCAATTTCAATATTTGAAATCAACACAAAAAGAGGTTGGCGTTGCCACATAAGGAAATTTTTCTTACGGAAAAGTATAACACAGTCTGGTGAAAAAAATTTAGCATCAAATTTCTCGACCATATTTTTACCATGAAAATCCAGCTTATCGCCAGGCTTAATGCAGAAAAAATTGGGAAAATAACTTACAGCAGCGTTCCGTTCACAGATTATAAAGGAATGATTAATTTTTACGGCAATCGGGCAATTCAGATTACTCCCCAAATCCTAAGGGACATGGGGCAAAGTAGACCATTTTCATTCTCATAACTGAATTTTTCAAACGACTGCTGCGTGTGCTACTGAATTAAGATACGAACCTAGGAATATACAGGGTGGGCCATAAGGGTGTTGGCGGTTTAAATATTCAATTAAAAAAAAACTACGAAACATAAAAAAAATATATTTGTATTTTTAAAAAGTAGAAGCATGGGAATTTTTAAGACTTGAAAATAATGTTGTCCAAATGGCCTCCCTCGGCTGCTTGACACTCTTGGAACCGAAGTCGCAAATTTTGGAAAACACGTTGAAAATTTGTTCTCGGTATTTTGTTACTTTCCTGAATAATGTTCCTCTTCAACTGCTCTAAATTGGTCGGATTATTCTCGTAGACTACCGATTTGAGGTAGCCCCATAGAAAATAATCGCATGGAGAGAGATCGGGGCTACGTGGGAGCCATTCAATATCCCCCCTCGAGGTATTGCCTTGAAGTTCTTGCAAAGCTGGCACCAAAAAGTCTGCTAAAATGTTGCAATAATTGTTCGCTCTAACCGTCATCGCATGCCCTCTTTCGTCCTCAAAAAAGTATGGTCCAATAATACCGGTTGACGTTATCCCAGCTCACACGACAAGCTTAGGGCTGTGAAGTGGACGTTCATGCAAGCGTCGGGGATTAGTCTCGGACCAGAACCGACAATTTTGCTTGTTCACATGGCCATTAATGTGAAAATTGGCCTCATCACTAAAAATCACGTTGTTGAAATTGTTGAACCGCTCTAGCATCAAGTTGACAAAGTTAAGTCGGTTATTGGCATCATCGGGTTTTAATTCTTGGACTATCTGAATCTTATAAACCTTCAAATGCAAATCACGTTTCAAAATTCGTCGTAAAGTTGTTCTTTTGACATCCAAAGACTAACTTCTCTTACGTGTTGACTGTTGCGGATTTCGCTGAACTGAAACACGAACACGCTTCACAATGTCGGCTGATCTTGCAGAAACTGGGCGACCACGAACCGTAATTGGTACTGTTGAGCCGGTTGTTTCGAACATTCTGATCCATTTTCGTATCACATTGGCGCTTGGAGCTTCACTTAAATCGTGTAAACCGTGTTCATGCCGATACAAACGTCGTGCAGTAATCACTGATTTATTGTTTTCGTAATACGCTCGGACACAAAATGTACGCTGCACTCCCGTGTATGGTTCCATGGCGACTAAATTTCCAGGAAGCGGCGCAGCGAACAACATATCCCCCCGCCACCCCGCGCCGCGCGTTACCGAGAAATTGAATATTTAAACCGCCAACGCCCTTATGGCCCACCCTGTATAAGCTAAGTGCGCTTAGAAATTGTTAAAAAAAAATTGTGAAAAAAAAGAATGAAAGGGGCTAAATTATACTGAATTCATGCTGATTGAATTAAAGACATCAATCGAGAAACACGAGTTAAATTAGATAACTTGTGTGGAAAGTACTAGAAAGATTGTATTTAGCCGATACATTTTTCCAAATTTTGCAAACCATATTAAAGCAATGCCATGTATAACCAGAGCAGAAATTTCTTGAAATGGCTTGCTTATACTTTCTTCTAACGTGCTTTACGTTGATGCAAAAGTATGCGAGGATCCAGAAGGGGGCGTGATAAATTATTATATTCTTATCAAACATTCATTCGCAATAAAAGAAGGACAAGTATAACTTATTAAAGTCTTCCACTTAAGTTATATATGAACCAATTCGTATGGGAGGTATCCTAAGGGGCGTGGCAATGCAGCCCATTTTCATTCGCATAACTAAATTTAACAAAAGCTTGCAGCTTGGTAAACTATATTGAATTTAACGCAAATGAATTAAGTATATTCATATTAAATATATGAAATATATGTGAATATATGAATATGAGTTAAATTAGGTAATTAGGTTATTACCAGAGAGGGTGTGGTTAACCGGTCTTCCTGATTATCCGATTTTTTCTTTTTAAATTATACCAATAATTATAACGCAACGCAATTAACGGAAGTTTATATTGCAGTCTACCTATACGATGTATAATTCGAAAAAATTGATCAATTTGTAAGAGAGGTCTGGATAAGGTGTGGTCCACCTCCCTTCTCGGAACTAATTTTATAAAGAGCATGATATGTGTCAAATTTTGACTGAATTCAGTAAAATGATTTGGAAGATATCAAACTAAGAATATGTGGATTCAACATGTAATTTGTGTGGGAGATACTAGAATGGGCACGCTTACCCAGGTAACTTTTCTCAAGTTCTGTAGAGACAAAAATGAATAAAAATATAGGCTACTGCAGCCTACTAATTAGAATTAAAATTTTTATATTCTGATCCGTTTCAGATAATAAAAAGTGTACTTATATCGAATATTTTCTACCCATCAGAATAAAAAGTAGTCTTCACTGATTTAAACATTCTTAACTGAACCTAACTTGCATATATTTTTACCAAAATCTATAGATCTGAAAGTAGACTGGCTTTTAAATCTATATTCAAGTGGGCTTACTTGTGGGAATAAAGAAAATTTTAAAATTTGTTACTGTTAACATTTTTTACAAATGTATCATGATAGATTTTAAAGTGAATCCATCCTTTAAAATGCATCCATCAAATCTGTAACTGTAGTTCCTAATTCATAGCATGCAGTAGTTTCATTTTTTGCCCATTGCATTGGTTTATAACGCTTGACCGAATTTTAAAAAATCGATCATCTGATAACTTTCATACAAATGACTGATATTTAGAGCTTCATATATTTCAAGAAATTCAAATTTGAATTTAATCAAAATTTAACAAACATCATGCGCTTATTGAACTCAGTTCTGAAAATAGAAAAAAGCATTGACACACCCCTTTTGATAACTCCCACATAAATTGATTGATTCACCGGAATTTAATATTATTCAATGTAATCCCTACAGTTCTTTACATTTTTATTAATTACATTGCTTTATAATGCTCGATAACATTAAAAAGAAAATCGATCGAGTAACCATGCCCCTTCTTGTAACTCCTATACAAATTATGTAATTTAGAGCTTCAGATACTTATTAAACTTAGTTCTCCGAATGAAAATGAACATTGACGTTCATTAAAGTACTGAACGTTGAAATTGCCTGATGTAGGAAAAATCAGTGGTCATGCACTTCCAAAAGTTATAATAAAACTGGTTACTGTTAACCTTTTTAACGAATGTATCATAAACTTAAAAATTGGATACATTCCCTTCGATATGAATGTTCGCCAATGAGCTGTGTAGAGGATCATTTACTTAGCATATCAAATAAAAAAACACTATGTGTTTTTCCTGATAAACACGTTTTATCAAATCTTATATATGATTCGTTTATAAAGGGTGTCCCAACAAGAACGTAAGATTTAAATAACTGATGCAGCAATTGAATTGTTTCTCTGACTGAATGACATGTGGCGCCGTCTTGTTGAAACCACGTGCCCTCCACATTCATTTCTTCAATTCTAGGCACGAAAAAACTGGTTATTATTTCACGATACCGAACGCCATTGACTGTTTGCGCTTGACATGCCTTATTTTCATAAAAAAAAGGGTCCAATAATTCCTCCAGCCCAAAATCCACACCACACAGTGACACATTGAGGATGCATTTGCTTCTCGTGAATCACTCCAGAATTTTCCTCACCCCAAATGCGACAATTCTGCCTATTGACGAAGCCATCAAGATGGAAATGGGCCTGGTCACTGAAGATGATTTTATCGGCAAAATCAGCATTTTCATGTTGTATCTCCAATACCCAATTAACGAACTCCCTTCGCTGTCCATGGTCAGCTGGCTTCAGTTCCTGAGTCAATTGAACTTTGTATGCATGAAGATGCAAATCTTTCGTCAAAATTCGCTGCATAGTGGATTTGGAGACACCAATTTGCTGAGCTCGGTGTCGAATTGAGGTGGGTGGAGTTTGAGCCACATCATCACGTACAGCTCCGACATTTTCGGTCGATCGACCTGGTCAAAGACGCGTTGTTGTCTTTACACCGCTGACAGACCCAGTTTTGCCAAATTTATCCATTAATCTCTTTACAGTTGACTCTTTTGGAGCATTAATGTGACCCCAAATTGATCGCAATTTGCGAACTGTAACCGCAAAACTTTTACCATTTTGGTAAAACAATTTCATAATGAGAATGCGTTGTTCTTTCGTGTAGCGCTCCATTTTTACTAACCTCGTACCTTCTACTAGCAAACAATAACAATTGTTGAAATGTCAAACAATGACATTTCGAATGGCGCCAAATTTAAATCTTGCGTTCTTGTTGGGGCACCCTTTATATGCATTTAAAATTCTCTCCAGAGGTAAAATCTATTTAAATGCTAAGCTAACCTGAATTCAAAATCCGATTTTGCCTTAAAATATTGATCAATATTTATTTTAATGAAATTGTCATTTATTTTTACTTAATAGGGAGGACCCAAATACAACAAATTTAAACAAAATTCGTTTATTTAATTATATTTTCTCTAGCAATTAGGTTTTAGTGCCACACTTAAAGTACTAGAGTCAGTCATATTTTAATATATTATTCTTAATTCAATAACAAAAGTAGATTATATTAGGTACGCAAACTAAGTTCCCGCTGTTTGTCAATAGAAGGCGCCAGCTGCTAAATGCATAGTTGCGCAACTAATACCTCATATGAAGAAATTGAAATATTAATTTTTTATAAAAAAAAATTCAACCTTTCCAGTTTCCGTTTGAAATACTAATAGCTTTCTACTTCGTAATAAATTTTCCACGTCATTTCACAGTAAATTGAAAAGGAATCTTACTTGTCTCCGAGCGCATTGGCTCGAAAGATGAAATTCTTTAAATCTTTGTCAGAGTAATTTTTACTATACTGCAAGATCTTTTCATAATCACAATATTTTCCTTTATGTTGAATACTCCTGTGGCAATTTTTAGTAGAATTATTTTAGACTTTCCTTATGGTAAAATAAGTTTCAATAAAATTCTAAACCGAAAAAAACCAAAAAAAAGATTTAAAAAATGTGTGAAAAGCCAGAAAAAAGCTTAAGGCTAAATCAAATTTTTGCCCGCTAAACAAGTTGAAAAAAAAAATTTAGCGTGAAAAAAGCTAAAAAGAAAGTTAGATCACCTAACTTATATTTCTGTGCTGGTATTTGCTTAAGTTGGTTGAGTTTCAGAAACTATAAATAGCATTGCAATGAATTCCAAGAGAAACCTTTTTGTAATATTTAAACAACGAAAAGCTATTTTTGAATAACATCCCCAATTTTGAGATTAAAATTTGTCAAAGTAAGAAAATTTATATCTCCTTTTCTTAAAATTTTTAGAAAATATTGTCATTTTTATAGATTTAAATCACAACCTTTTTTCCTATCAACATTTATTAAAATTTCGTTCCAAAGATTTGGCTCTGTGAGTTTGCCCCCAAGATTTTGCGATTTAACGCCTCTCGATTATTTATTGTGGGGTTATGTCAAGTCGTTATTCTATGTGAATAAGCCGAACACTATTGAAGCCTTACAGGATAACATATTCGTGGAATACAGGCCGAAATGCTACCAATTTATCGATTCCAGTAAAAAAATTTTTATATATGATGCAAATTTGAGTGTTTTATTCGATTTAAAAAAAAAAAACTACAATTAAAAAATCAATCTTTTTATTAGTTTACAAAAAGATTTTGCCAAACAAACAAAAGAAAAATACAAAATATATGTATATTCCCACCAGAATTTACAAAATAGCTCACTACTATATATTCTCTTTAATTTTTCTTCTTCATCCTCTTTTTGCCTCTTCCTACAATTTTCACCCTCTTTGATAAAATCTCACCCTCCCTACAACACCGATGCCGTCTGAATGGTTGCCGCTGATGGGGGTGCGTGCGGCGTTGACTGGTTTAACAAAAACCACAAAAATCCTTCTGCGTCATCGATGAAGGCCCAAGAAACCACCATTCACGTACACCGAACTCATCGAATACGCCCTTGAGGATAAGGGTGAGCTGACGGTCTCTGGCATTTACCAATGGATATCGTAAGTATTCCAAATGACGCCATTTTGTACGAAACTTTCCTTTCTAGCACTCTCTCTATCTATACAGTGTAACCCTCATAGTTAATCACGACAAAAGAAATCTATCTTAACTTTGAATCAGTTAACAAATCTTTCAAGTGATTTATTTTGCTATTTCGAACCTTTTGCCAAAAGGTTAAGGAATTTTAATTTGTTGTTGAACATTTCGCTTTGTGTTTAGTACAGCAACAACAAAAAAGTTTTCCATAGTTGTTGCGAATTTCACATGATGATATTTGTTGTTGCAACGAACATCGGTCGAACGTCGGTTGGTAACTTAATCGTCGTCACATACGAGTACGTAAGGCAGTGTAAAGACAACAGTTACGCGAGCCTCTCCGCTAAGGCAAAGAGTTGCTGCTAGCGAGTACATTACGTTGTGCTTTTGTTTACATTTAATGTAAATACTCGAATATGTAACAACAAGTATTTACGTACCGACTAATTTATGACTTATTTCCTTTGTTTTGACTTTCTGCGAATTGTTTTTGCTGTTGTTCTGTTGCTCTTTTGCAAGGATTTCAGGAATTTAAGATATTATTGTTTTGGATTTTGTTGATTATAATCGAATTTCAACAAGTTGCCCCTAAATTCTAAGCGAATGTTATTTAGTTATTTGTAGTGTTTGGAAAAGTTTGCTGGTAAAATTTTAATAATACTTTAATAATTGCTGTATTCCAATAATTCAATACTTCAACATTTCCATGTTTTAATATTTCAATATTTAAACATTTTAATTTTTTAACATTTCATATCACCCGGATGCATTAAGTGAGCCGAAAAATACTAGTGTGATAACGGCAAATATTCGGAAATGGGATGCACGTACTTAAATGGCGTGTAGAATAGAAATTCGAAGCATTTCACACTTCTGTACTTATCACATAAAATTTTAACAAACTTTTAGAAACCAGGTCTCCTTCCAACTAAGTTTGGACTCCATTGCCGAAGATTTTTCTGGCTGATTTAAATTCAGGACCCGATTATGGTTTACAACAGTTGTTAATTTAGTGTTGTTAAACTCAAATTGGGATTAGCGTTTACAACACTTGTTTGTAGTGTTGTAGTTTAGTGTTGTGTATGTTCTTTGTGGTGATTATCGTTCACAACAGTTGTTTTTATTTGCTGTCACTGCTGTCAAAAACTAACAACAGCTCATTAGCTGTTGTTTTGTTGCCGCGAGAAGTTCAAAATGGAAAAGAAATTGTAAGTATATACATTTTTTACATTTTTTTGAGATTGAAAGTGAACACAAATAATTTTTGTAACCTTCTCTGGAGAATAATGCAAACCTCTTGCAGAAAGTAAACATCTAAATCTACTTTTAACAATGTCAATTGTCCTTTCAACGATGTTTCTCGTTTTTGCGTGAATAGTGTTGAAACGACTTTCCGGAGATTCCTCTTCAGCACTTCGAAATGGTGGTACTAAAAACGGCTCCAATGGATACCCGGCGTCTCCTATGATGCAAATACACATTTAATTGCATATAGAAAGATTGTAACAATTCCCTTTCTTACCTAATATCCAAGTATTTAAAAATGACGTTTTGTTAATATTTTTCTCTTCTTCATTCATTCGAGCACCTATCCACTTTTTGCAAATTTTTTTTCAAAAAATCATCATTTAAATTGCAGCTTACAGTTGGTTAGGACACTCCAATACTGAAGTCGTTTCCACTACTTCTTTGATAGCTGCCATCAGCGAAGAGTCGTAGGGCATAGCATAGTTTTATAATTGGTGGAGTTCCAGAGCATCGAGTTAAGAGGTTTTAAAAAATGCTGGAGCTCATTTAGCAAAAAGGAAAAGCAATCTTTGTTTATGCGGAACATTTTTATAAAGCAAAAATGTAAATGCATAAACAATTTTTTTTCACAAATATTAACCAAATTGTTTGCATGTATATTGCAGTTTTTTTTTTATTTTGACAATTTTTACCACACCGTTGTCATTTTATGGGAAATTTACTACTATTGAAATTGAACAGTGGAACATATAGGTACACAACATTTAGATGTTGTAAACCATAATCGCTAAAAAAAATTAATGTTATCTTGTAGCCGAAACAACACAACATCTAAGTGTTGTTAACCATAATCGGGCCCCCAGTCTCACAATCTGAACTATCCAACGAAATCGCTGTGTTTTAATGTGCTTGATTTTGATTCGAAATAGAACTTACATTAATCTCATAACTCAGACTTCTTCTTCTTCGATAGCAAGACAAATAGGGATAGTGTCGGTTACACTTGCTTTGTAACTAAATCACTTTCCGAGATCATAGTAGCATCTGTTTCTCCTAACTTCCGGCTTGGCAAAAATTAATTTTATTACTGGCGAAGCCAAGGCATATTAAATCATTCACCACTCCAAAGTAATACTTGCCAAAGTTCCTGCAGCATTCCAAATGAGTTGATTCTTTGGTCTTCGCTTATCACAAGACCCACTTTTGCTAATTCATTCTCTATGTTCCATTCAATTCAACGTTCGACCTCGGGGTGAAAGAAACCAGTCCGAATCCATTACCAAATATGTGCTAAGCAAACTAAATTCTCTGCCAATAAGGCCGAAAAATCGACAGCGCAGTTGAATTGATTGATTAGATGCTGCTGATAGCATTCTATTTTATAGTTCGAATGCTTAGGCTGAAAACCAGAGGGTGAAAAAAATGCAAAAGTAGCGCATAGATCCCGCAACGGATCTCCATATATAAAATGTAGTAAAAAGGAAACCTTTTTTCCGCATGACATAGAAAGCTGTATTTAGCATAGTTATAATGATACGGTTTGAACCGTTTTGTTCGATAACTTTTTGCCATTTTGAACGTAATTCCAATATGCTTCTCTAATGGAAGCCCTCGCCCCTATTGGCAAAAAGCTAAGTCAGCTGATTTCCACAAGGTTCTCCTGAGGTGAATGTAGCATTCGCGAAAATTTTCGCCATAAACAAAAACAGATGAAACACAACGCTTTTCTTATTGACCAAAGGTAGCCGGGCGTTTCTAGCGTTTGCCTCCTACAGACGGTCCAATTGTTGACAGTGCAAAGCCGGATTAAGAGTTCGGCCATATAGAACGAGCTTATGGTAAATGATTCTCTGTCAATCCCACCAAACACACAGCAAAACTTCCCTGGCCGTGGGTTGACACCTGTACATCTAGCTGCTATTTGTATGTAGCCTTATTCAAGTGGTTCCTGGACAATAGAAACAAAGCCTACTTAATAGTTCCATTATTCTATCGACCACATCGCCTTCCAGAGAGTGGTGCATTTCGACATCAAAATTGCAGGAACGGAATCGGTGGGAAATCAAAATTGCGCTTGATTGGCAGTTATAGTATCAGGACCATAAACACTATTTACGTTTTCAGCCGCCTGACCTACGTTTTTGCTCTTAGCGAAGATAATTTATAAAATATGGCATATTGTCTTTTGACGCGCGCTCAAATAATATTCAGTCAAGCAATCTGAGTAGTTTCTTAAGTACGAAACGCTATCTTTCTAATGCCATCTAGCGTAAGCCAATCACACTGTTGGGAAAATAATGAATTCTTTTTTACTATACCTTAAACGTCTGAAAAAGATAATCGACATTCGCTACACTCGCTGGCTGTCCAATCGAGGACAGAAGTCCACGAGGGTTTTACGTGAGTCTCGTCGTGAAGGCCTTACCTACGGTGTGCTCATCACACTAGGCATATTACAATGCTATTGCCAATGCCCCCCTAGGATAGCCAAGTTAACTTGGACTGTCTAGAAGTAGGGACTGACAATTTGGGAGCAAGCTATCAAAATTGTCAGCCCTTTCTTTCAGCCAGAAGATACCAATTGATAATGCTAGTATGGAACATAATCCCCATTGGCGGAGGTGAGACCTATCTTACCACCTCTGCTACTCCACGGGTCTGTAGCACCCGGTTATATAATGAAACTCCATATTCGAGCGCAAAGCTTCTATCACCGATTTTGGCAGTATTAGTGAAATATTGACGAAACTCAAAGGGAGTGCAAGGCAAAGTTCATGCTGATCATTGGAAAATGAAGGAAACAGCGATGTGTGGAACAAAGTACTGCCTAACGCTGATGTTACCGGGATATAGGCACTATATAATGTACGGGAAGGAAGACATTACAGATAATTTAAAGCAGCCTCGCTGGCTGTCTATGGAGAAAATTATGTGCACAATAACGGTCGATAATGTGGTTGTTATTTATGACCATAAATGAACACAATTGGACTGAGGTGTTAAACTACATCGGGCACATAGGTAAAATGGTGAATCGCATTAAAATAATGCGAATGGGTATTCTATATGGAGTAATTTTCCTTTGCGAAGGCAAATAAGTCTTTTAGTTTTTTAGCCAGTATATCATGTTGATGACACCAACATATTGCGATAATTAACTACTTCCGTAAAATTGTAGTAGATTATTCATATTTCAATATACGAGTATGAACATTCCATAGAAAATTGAATATTATATTATATCTTAACTTGTATCTTTCACTTAATTAACCAATATATCCTTTCAAGGTTCTCCAAATAATCCTGTGAAAACTAAAAACTTATGCTTAGCCAGAAACAGGACCAAGTTAGGCGAATATCCACTTACAAAAAAATGCTAATAAAGATTGCGTGTTTAAATCATATATGAATTTACATAGTTTCACAATTACCTGTCATTCTTCACCGAAAAAAATACAAAAAAATATGTAGAAACTACTTCCAACCAAGCTCAACTACCACCCTGCTTAAGGGGGATGGATGGACGAATTCACCTGTTTTATGTCTTTAACCCGCCGCGCCCCATCCCTTCTAGTAGTTGTGATGGTACTTTATTGACTGCCGAATCAACCACCCACATTAAATCAAACATAAAATTGGCATTTAATATAAATTCCCTGTACTGAATTGTAGTTTTTATTTTCCCCTTCTGCCTCATTAACTGGGTACGGGTATTAACCGTGTACAAATTTACATGGTAGGCCTCAGCCGTGTAAATATACTAGTTGGTTTGCCCCACCCACGATGATTGATGAAGCTGTTTGTTTGCCCCACCTACGGTGGTTGACGAAGCTTTGGTTTCGGCCATAAATACATCCCTATGCAAGGCAGAAGTAGCGTTTTGTGCCGGGGATCGTAAAGAATGAAAATATTTTTGTTCCTAAATTCTTACGAATGCGTAGGCACATAAAAATGTTGAAATGTCTGGAAATTCATATTATGGTTGTCCATGAACTCTACTAATGGAGTATATTGCAGAAGACGAGTTTAGTAATTCATATCTTAATATTAACCTTCGTGATATTCATTGATATGAAATTCTTACAAAGAAAGTTCATAGAAGGTGCCCTTCAAATACCGCTGCATCTGATAAAATTCAATGTGTAGAGGATTTTCATTTGGTGTTGGATTAATTTCACATTCATCTGGTCTCTTAGAGCAGATTTTGTTTATCCAAATGAAGTTAATATACTTCATAATTGGCAATCAAGTTAAGTTAATGTATCTCATAATCGATATTCTATTCTATCATCTGCTTTGTGTTAGTGAGATTCATTCTGCGAAGACGTATCAGACGAGTCAGTAATATCATAATAAGAACACTAAATTCAGGCATATCTCTACATAGTTTTTTACTTAACGCAAAAATATTTTATGAACATCTTAATATTTTGGCAGAGGGTGTTTCCCAGATCCGGCTAAGTGTGAGTATTTGTCCATTTATAGATTCACGAGGTATAGGGTTACACTGTGGACAACATGCTATACCTAATCCACATGATGTAAGTAAATAAATTGAAGTTTGAATCGACGCACAGTGGCGAATTTGACCGATTTTGACGAAATTTCACACTGACACAGTTGAAGTGTTGATGATCTTAAGCTCTGAAGTGAGACTCTTCTGGTTTAATAGATGCCACACAAGGGGAACTTAAGATGTGAAGACTCAAAAAATGCATTTCGTGTTGCTATAGGCACTTTTCTCCATTGATAGAGGCACTAATTTTATCTTCAAATTGCTCTTCGAAAAAACAACTATATGCACGATAACAATGTTTTTTAGCTTGGGAGACAGCTGTTTAAGAACATTTTTTCTTATTTCCCGAATTTGTTTTAAAGATTTAGCCTGAGACATGCCTTGAAACCAAATTGGTTTCTAGTACCATTACAGAAATTTCAGTCGGATGAACTGACCAACATAATAACTTCACTTAACGTTCAACGCCTGGCAAAATATTAATCTCTACCAAGTTTTAAAAAGTTCCATAAACATTTACGGCAGTTAACATGCCTGCTAGCCGCCAGCCAGACAGACGGACACCAAACAATCAACTTAAAAAGTCATAAAACATAAAACACATTTGGTCAAAAGACACTTCTCTCAGAAGGTATAAAAAAACCAATAGTTTATAGTCACAAAGTGCAAAGCATAGAGCAATTTACTTTTTAATTTTTAATTTTAATTTTTTTTAGAGAAAATATATCGTCACTTTTTCAAGGATACCGGAATAAGTTATTCAATATTATTTTTATAATATTTTATTATTTTTATAATATTTATTATTTTTATAATATTTATTACTTTTATAATATTTATTATTTTTATAATATCCTGAAAGATAACAGAACATGGAATATTTTCAAATCATTTTTTGCTTCTGAACTGCTGTGGTGGTGACCACATATTGTGATACAAATTAGAGTTTAACATTAAATAATTCTAAATATTCGTACATCCCTATCCAGCAGAAAATGTGGAAGTCAATCAAAAACAATGACATTTACATCACTTTTAAAAATACAGTCCATAAATATTTATTGCTTCCAATGAAACAGTTTTGAACAACTTTCAAATCCAGCATGGCGAAGTGCTTAAGATATTGGTTTTATTTTCATTTACGCTACGAAGTTTTTGGGAAAAATATTTATTTACCTTTCTTTATATAATGACTGATACGTTAAGTTTGTTATTTTATTTGTAAAAATGACAAATACTCAAAGATCAAATTAAACATTTCCATGACGTTAAGAATGCCCGTCCCCAGTACTGTAGATTGTAGTCCATAGTACATGATATATTGTATAAGCTTCGACCCTATGGAAAGAAAATTTAATATCTGCCTATTAGGGTTTTTTATGGAAAGTATCAAATCTGCGGCAGTTTTTTCAATAAACCGACTCTTAATAAATGTTTTAAATGACGAAAATTTACAATAAAAGGTTTGAATTTTCATTACACCTACATCACTCATGAATACATAGGGAAGACGCATCATAAAATTTTGTTTCTCTCCTATTGCAAGCCTATGTTCATTTCATTCATGATTATGCAATTTTTCACTACTTCCCTGTTACAAGTTGTGATGAATATTTGGTTCTTTGGATGCACTTTTTTGCTGGGTAGCTTTGTAAATGTAAAAACACTTATTTGTAACTGCATATGTTCTAAACATATTTTCATGGCTTGAGCGCAAATTATTCAAAAACGACGAAGTCATTCCCAAAAAACAGCATTTTCATAGTTTCTACGAACGCCATATTAACATATTTTCCGCACATTAGGCAGATATTTTTAATAACATACAGATATAATAATATTTTGAGGCTATTTTGTTTCGCACTAAATTCACTTTGTGTGGTTAGGCTTTGCTGAGCTAAATCTTTTTAAAAAACCTGTAAATATATGTATGGCTAAATCATAAACCCACAAAATAATATTGCGTCAAAATATATATGTGCTCACTAGGGAAACCGACTTAAGTGGAGTAAGAACAAGGCGGAATCATTCCTTACTTCCTTACGTCCATTACCCATTCCAAAACTCGATGTTGTTCACAAGTTATAATCATTTTCCAAATTAACGATTTTCGATAAATTATATGTCTACTTATTGATATTAGTAAGAATACTTTTTTTGTTGTTATTTACTACCTAAGACACATATTGTCAGTTAAGGGTGAATTTAAAATTCCGTAGATTTCAAAAGTCATAACAGATTTCCATGATAGCGATTTTTCGAAAAACCCCTAATATCTCAACATGGAAAAATTGTACATAAGTCGTTTTTCCTTGTAAATACAAATATGTATTTTTAAGTGACTTTCTAAATACAAATTTTGATAAAGATTTTCATCTTTTTTGAAGAGGCAAGCAGCAAGCTATTATAAAAACAATTATTTGCATATTTTTTGCATAAAATTATAGGCTTTCCAGTGGTTTTAAAGAACTTGTGAAAATGCAATGAAATTGAGGCAAAAACAAAAACGTCCATCCTATGGAAAGTCCATGTTAATTCCATCAATGACTATGCAAATTTTTACTGAATTTGGATCAAAAGTTGCGGATCTTTTTGACATTTTTACATACTCCTTTTTTACTGGGAATTTGAGGAAAATCTCATTTTGGAAATTTTTGATTCCTTTTTTTGGTGTTGTGAAATTGTTTTCTAAAGTATTTCAAATGATTGGCTTTTCTCCCATAGCCTATCATAGAATTCAGCGAATGAATACCTGTTTAATTACTATTTACATATTTTTCATATTTAAAAATAGCATAATAAATAAAATACCATACGGCATATGTTTCCGACATTCCTGTTGCCGAGAGTTCTCAATAAATCAGCTTTTTGAAATTTCTATTCAGCATGTTCAAAAGCAATTGTAAGAAATATACGAGGTGTGTTCAAAAAAGTGGGCGAATTTTCAAATTCCGCGGGCTACGTACGAGTACATTCTACTTTCGATTATTATATATTTCTTTTATGTTGGTACACTCGTCTCGAAGATATGTTGACGGTTTTATCCATATAGTACGTTTAGTTTGTTTGTGAGAGGCAGAAATAAGACAAGTGTTTTGCGTGTTCGCCAATTTTCTGCTATCGAAAAAAATGGATCAAAGAATTTGCGTCAAATTTTGTGTAAAAAATGGAATTAAGTGCTCAGAAACACTTGAAGTGTTGACAGTGGCATACGGTGAGAGTACTCTGACTCAAAAAAATGTTTACAAGTGGTATAAGCTTTCCACAGAAGGTCGAGAAGATGTGAATGACGACGCTCGCTCTGTACGCCTCAACACATCAACAACCGATGAAAATGTCAAGAAAGTGAAGAAAATTGTTATGGAGAATCATCGAATCACAATTAGAGAAATTGCTGAGGATGTCGGCATATCGATTGGCTCATGCCACGTCATCTTTTCAGAAATTTTGGGCATGAAGCGTGTGGTAACGAAGTTCGTTCCAAAATTGCTGAGTTTTGACCAAAAACAACGTCGCATGAGCATCGCTCAGGAATTGTTGAATTACGTCAACGATGATGCAGATTTGCTTAAATAGGTCATAACTGGTAACGAATCATGGACATATGGTTATGACGTCGAAACCAAAGCCAAATCGTCCCAATAGAAGAGTCCAGGAGAGCCCACTGCTGTTTTCTTCGATTACCATGGCGTAGTGCATCAGGAGTTCTTACCACAAGGCCGTACGGTAAATAAGCAGTATTACCTTGAAGTTATGCGCCGTTTTTATGAAGCAATATGAAAAAAACGCCCGGAATTGTGGAAAAAATTCATGGCTTTTGCATCACGATAATGCACACTCATCTTTGCTTGTGAGAGATTATTTAGCCAAAAACAACACCGTTATCAAGTCTCAGCCACAGTATTCACCAGATTTGATGCGGGATAAATTAAGCTGATTTCAGAGTAATTTAAAAAAAGGTATGGGCCTGAAAACATGTGGGTTAAATTAGGGGAATTGTATGGTATACTTGGCATACCAACGTCCTCCGTTTTTATCCTCAGAACTAAGATTATCACGCGTATAATGTATGTCAAATCTGACTAGATTCAGCAAAATGCTTGAAAGATATGAAGCTAAGAATACAGAAGGGGCGTGGTTCCATGGTTGCTTTTTCTTATTTTTTATCAACCATTATAAATCAATGTAATGGACACAAAACTGGGTAAGTGCATCCTAAAGATTGAATTTCGAAAAATGAGTCTATTTGCATGGGAGGTAGTGGAAGGGGCGTGGCAATGCTGCTCGTTTTCATTCTTGAACTCTGTTTCAATAAATGCTTAAATTGCACCAAATTTGACAGAATTTATCGCAATGGAGTAAAAAATATGAACCCAAAAATTATAGGTTAAATTGATCATTTTTATGGGAGGTACCAGAAAGAGAGGGCCAGTGCTGTCCATTTTCCTTTTCAGAACTAGGTTTATAAAGTTTAACTGAATTATGTCTAACTACTTATTGCTTAGAATATGTGGGTTAAATCGGTCATTTATACATGAGGTGCCGTGACGGGTGTGGTCACATCAATACAATGGTGCAACCAGGTCGTAGGTGGCGATTGTAAATGGGCTATACGGAACCATCCATCCCTTCTGTTGGCTTCCAAACAAATTGATTCTTTTTTACTAAATTCGATTTATTCCCTATCGCTTCTAACTTGTAGACTGCGGAGGCATGAATTTTTGTCCATTATTTTGATACATATAAAAATTCCTGGTAAAATCTGAAAAAAACCTACCATACAAATTACTGACTAACTCATATATGCCTATGTTTAAATCTTTTGTTTAATTGCACTAAATTGAATCGAATTTTTGAGCATTCATTGAGTGTGTGAATGGGAATGGAATGAAATGTCTCGACATTTCTGGTACCATCCATATAATTTTTTCCATGTAACTCATAATTAGTAGTTTACAAAGACCTGCATTTTTGCTCATTATTTTGTTCTGCAATTTTTGGTAAATTTTAAGAAAATCGTCCGGCTAACCATGGACTGTAATTCTTGGTAAAATTTGAAAAAATCGCCCGGTTCATATCATCTATAGAGTTACAATAAATTCAGTCAAAGTTAATACACGCCAAGGGCTGGCTAAGCTAATAATCGGAAATGAAAATGGATCGTATTATCGCGAGCCTTCTGGTACCTCCTATACAAATTGACCGATTTTCTCAAATGGATTTTTTTTATTAATATATAGTGTCTGGCAAAATTTGGGAAAAATCGACCTAGTAACCATACCCTTCTGGTACATGATCGATTTACGCCATATATTCTTAGTTTCACATTTTTCAAGCGTAAAGTATGATCATTCGGATAACCTCCATACAAAATAGACCGATTTAGGGTAATCAAATTTTTTCCCTAATGTGAACGTTGCAGTAACTAACATTTTAGTCAAAAATAAAAAAACAAATTCCCTTATATACTACGAATAAGACATGGGGACTCAAATTCAGTGAGCTTACGCGTACTCTATTTTTAGAATCACTCAACGGGATTTACATTTTAACGACGACTCCAAGCGTCACAGTTTGAAAAGCATTTACCAGATTTGTCGATTATTCGGCTGACTTCGGAATGACTACCGCTCTAATATTGGTAGGTGACTGAATACGGGATTCAACCCGCAATCATGCGAACGATGGTCGTATGTGCTAACCATCCCGCCTCGGTCGATCACCTGTTAGGCAATAGCATTTAATTGCAACGCTTGGTAAAATGTGATGAAAATCAAACGGATAATCTTGCCTTCTCTGATATCTCCCATACAAGTTACTGAATTTAACCAATATCCTCTTAACTTTCATTCAATCGTACTAAATGCAGTATTCTACATTAGAGCATTTCTTGGCAGAGCAATTTACCAGACCCCTTTTGGCACTCCGCACACTTTTGTAAGCCAGTTTACCCGGCAGAAATTTCTGCACTGGTTTCTTTTTATTCGTTTTAGCGTTTTCAGCGCAAAAGGCCTGCAATTAAGTGTTGAAGATTATAAAAATTATACTTTAAACCAAATTGGGACATCTTCACATTTTTAATTTCTACATATTTCCATGCAAATTACGGTCACGATATTATGTATCGACTGTTTACGATTTATATCCTTTTTACATTTCCCAATCTCGCTTACCGCTACAATTCTCATATTAATAACTATTCGAATAATGACGACAATAAAAGCAATTAATAAACTTTTATCTGTATTTACTCGCAGAGTTGAGAAACGCTTAACTCGCATTTAACCCCAACCTCCGCAAACAGAAGGGGCACAGAGCATGCATTCGCTGAAGGAAGGTAAAAACAATATAGGAAGACCTTTAAAACTACATTTAGGGGTTGTCCGCTTCACCTTCCGTTCGTGTGATATGTCAGCGCGTTCGTCCCAAAGAACGAACAGGTAGTTGCTGCAGTTGTACTACTTTCCCCTTTCTCCTCAAAAACAAATTATGATGGAAATTGCCAAGAAAACCCGCCACGTGACGTTTTATTCACTTAGTTTTCCTTACAATATTTACGCTTTTGTTAGCCTTTGCAGCCTTCTCTTTCCGGGGCAGGAGAGTATGCCCCGAAACATTCAGTCAGCCAGTCGCTCGACCGGTAGATTTGTCTATCAAGTGTTGTATGTTTTACGAATATTGGTTTGTGATATTATGCGGTGGTTGTTTGTATGCCTCCTTGGACCATGTGGCATAAAATTGAACGGATATTGGCATATCAATTGTTTTTAGTTTTTCTTCCGTTCAAAATTTAAATTTTCTTTTGACCATTGCATGTCCTTTCCGGTTAATTTTGTATTCATACATAGTTTTGACCGTTTATGATGGGGTGCTAAGCACGCATGACTGCTTCAGAAGATTATAATATATAGACGATCATGGGGGAGGTTTTGAGTAGCCTTCAATCAACTTTCAACACGTTTCCGTTAAGAAGAGAATCCCATTAAAGGTCAATGAGTTTTAAGCGTGAGTAATTAATGCTATTATAACACAAAATTGTAGATAATTATAAGAATACGATGTTTGTCGAAATTAAAATAAACATTTTTTGCTAAAGGACATCAAAAACATGGAAAACCCGTATAGCAAAAGAGTATACTAATGTAAGTCCAACACACAAATTTGTAAATTTGTGAAGAGAAACTGCTAAAACACAGGTGGTGCCGCAGCCGCAGTGACAAATTTTTCTCAGAAGTATTTCAGTTTGGAAAGGAATACACTGGTAGACATTATCATATAGAGCACATCCTTATACAATATCTTAAAAATGTCTGTATAGGTAAATTATATTTAAGAACAAAACAATGCACTCTATTGGTGAAAATGTGCATTGCTGTAATGAATGTTTACATGAAAAACAAACCAAAGGAAAACTTCGTTAAAAAAACAAATTTTTGGAGAAGGCAGCACAAGTCTGAAAACATCGTGCCGAATAAAATTGATTGTTGAATTCCTGACATTGTATTAAAAAATGTGTGTTGTAGGCACTCCCATATTGGAAATTGCCTTGATGGAAAGTTTATTAATCGACATTTTTTTTTTACTTATTTTTGATGAGAAAGGAATATGAATACAATCTTTTCGTATAAATAAATGCTTCATAAACATTTTTGCAATAGAAGCGTGTTTTCGTAGTTGCTCCTTTTAAAGAAAATGTCTTCAATGTGATTTCAGAATAATTGCTTGAAAGATCTGAAGCTATCAATATCTGTTCAATATCTGTCCTTTATATGGGAACTATCAGAAGTTACGAGGCTACTTGGTAATTTTTTTTCTACGAAAGCTACTAAGATGTGGGTCGATACAGCTCATTTACATTCCCCGCCTACAACCTGACATAATATTAGACTGTGCCAAGTTGTAAGACGTTTCATAAAGAATTGCGATAGTTATCATGTTCACAAGCTAGCCAACTGGACAAACAGACGGACTTTTCACAACCGACTTAAAAAATGTCGAAACATATTTGGTTTGGTACCGATTTATCCATGTTTTCGGTTTCAAAAGTAAAACTAAATAAAGCACACATAAAGCTATGATTTCGATGAAACTTCTATTTCATTGTAATGCTTGGATCTTGCCATTATGTACGAAATACAATGTCATTTAAATGACTGCCTTTGAATTGCTTGCAGCAGTCAATCCTTTTGGGGTTGTTTTCGACCACTCTTTCGAACATTTCGTTTGTTACCTCGGCAATAACTTGACGAAAGTTGGTTTTAAAATGCTCGCCAAAACGTGATATTCCGCTTTCTGGAAACTTCTGTGGAATAAAACCAAAATCGGTCGTGTTGCGTCGCTCGTGGCACCGTCTTGTTGAAACCACATATCGTCTAGTTCATATAATTCAATTGCAGGCCAAAACAAGTCGGTTATCATACGACCATAGCGCCCTGAATTGAAATTCGGATTACCCGCCACACTTCCACTGACACTAACTGACCACATCTGTAACGCTTCCAGTCTCTTCCAAGTTTTTTTATAATCTTGCCAATTCCTTGCACAGTAGGTCGATTATGACAACCATAATCACCCCGTAATGCACGAACAGTGGCCACGTTTGAATCACCACTTTTATAGTAAGTTTTAGGTATTTTTACGCGTTCTCCGGTTATCAAACGATCCATATTCGTAAATGTCAAACATATCACTAAATAAATAACGCTTCAGAGAATAGGTATTTCACAGCTGACAACCTTGTCAGATCTGCGGTTTTGAAACCACTAAATGGATAACCCGTACTTTCAACGCTTCCTTCCGGGTGCTACATTTTTACCGTATCAAATGATATAAACCTTTCGATTAAAGCTATAAGAACAAGTTCTACACGAAAAATTTACAGGGTGGCGCACGAATCGTGCTACAAATGCAATGTCAATGTCCATGGGGACCGTTATTTAAAAATGTTTCAGGAGTTCTTTACCCAGAACTGCGCCACACCCGTTTCAACAGCATTTGGTTCCAGCAAAATGGAGCAACTACACACATAGCCAGGCCGGTTATGACAGAACTCCAACGAAATTAATACCCAGAATCTGCACTTTCCGCTGGCCCCCAACGTCATCAGACCTAACTGCAACAGTTTTTTTTTTCCTTTTTTGATCAAGTTGTTTTAGGCAAGAGATGTACAAAACGAAACCAAGGAATTTGACTGACTTTAAGCAGTCCATAAAAAAATAACTGAGGCAATCGCGCATGGAACATGGAGGTCATTTATCATCTTCAAAACCAATTATACATATTCCTGCCATATGTTCTGTTACACAATTTCCAGTGCTTATCGTTCAAAACTTCTTGCGGGAATAGAACCGTTAACTTTTTTTTCAGAACACATGCACTGATTAGTGATGAATACTAGTCAGTTTGGTTTCAGTTTGCAATCTATTAACATAGAGTGGGGCGTTAAAGAGAATCGAGTCGGCGTAATAGCGTTGCATAAGTGCGGAAAGAGCGCTGGCCAAATTTTCGAGTTGCTAAAACCACTCGGAATATTAAGAATGTTCGTTTATCGTGCTATTGCTCGCTTCGGCGAATTGTCTGGAGTAGAAGACAGGCCAAAAAGTGGTCGCCCGCGCGTTGTCCGTACGGGTGCGGTAGTAAAGGCAGTGCGTGAAAGAATTCGGAGAAATCCCCTTAGAAAGCAGAAAATCACGTCCAAGGAATTGGATATATCAACCAGATCCACGTCTAGGCTGATTCGGGATGATCTGCATATGAAAGCCTATCGTCGGTCCACGGGGCATCTTCTAACTCCTCAGCTAAAAAAAATTAGGCTGGAAAGATGCAAGCGACTTTTGCAGTGGCACGCGGACAATGGCCATGAAAACATTCTGTTTACGGATGAGAAAATTTTTACCGTGGAAGAAGAAGTTTTCAACAAACAAAATGACAAGATTTATGCCACTTCATCTAAGGAAACGAAAAAATTTCTTCCAAGGGTTCAACGTGGCCATCATCCCTCTTCCGTAATGGTTTGGTGGGGGGTCTCCCACCATGGTGTCACATCCCTCCATTTCTGTGAAAAGGGCGTAAAAACTGGTTCAAAAGTTTACCAAAAAGATGTGTTAGAGGGTGTTGTGAAGGGTTTGACCAATACCCTTTTCAATGGACGTAGATGGATCTTCCAACAGGACTCTGCTCCTGTGCACAAAGCTAAAACCACGCAGAAGTGGCTCAGAGTCAATATTCCTGGCTTTATAGCAGCAGAAGATTGGCCATCAGGGAGTCCAGATCTCAATCCACTGGATTATGCTTTGTGGTCAGAATTGGAGAATATGGCTTGCAAGACTCCCCACAGAAATTTGGGAAGCCTTAAAACAGCATTAACCAGAGCAGCGTCCTCGATCTCCATGGAAATCGTACGAGCGGCTATAGCCCAATGGCCACACCGTTTGAAAGCTTGTGTTAAAGCAAAAGGCGGCCATTTCGAGTGAATACAATTTTTTCTAATAACCAATATTGTCTTCTAATAAATGAAATAATTTTGAATACAATATGAATATTGTTTTTTTTTTATCGCGTTTTATATTTGTAACAGAACATATGGCAGGACTAGGTATAAAATAAAATTGCATTTTATATACAATAAAAAAGAAATGAAATATATTGATTGTAAAAAAAAAATGGAATTTCTTATTGTAGTGCAATTGGTGTGCAATCCTGCACCTATATATGCTTCAGCTCAAAAAAAATCTCTATTTACTTTGAAATCCTCCTATTTCTCATAAGTAACAAATGAGCAGCGACTTCTTTCGTTTCTGTATGATGTGAAATCATAATCATAAGAAATCAGACGTCACCCAGCACTCATCCGCTCTGGCTCATTAGTAGAGGCTGTTACTCAGAACTCATGAGCGGTGAGTAACAAATCTAGCCCATGTCTCACTTCTGTGACTTATTAGTAAGGGCCATTACTCATGATTTGTGAGTAATCTGCTCTACAGCTTGCGGTGAGTATGAAATGCTCATTTGCATAGTGAGTTGCTCATCAAATACGAACTCTGTTTGAAACCCGTCAATACTCAGGTGGACTGGTAACACTTTTTTTGCACATTCTTTTCAAATATTCATATTTGAACTGAGTAGAATGATGCCAACAAAACAACACCATCAGCAGTTAGTGTTTAGATTCTGAGAACAAATTATAATTTTCTTCCAAGAACCTATTAAATTCTGTCATTAAAAATGAAACATTCACACATTTCGCTGAATTTCTACTGCAAAACACATTCATTTTATTGGCTATTTTTCCTTGTCATGAAGGTCGTTTTCCACATTTTCCCTTTAACATCTGTGATGGGTTTTTTTCTCATAATTGACTTTAGCAGGCAACCATTAAAAGTTTCTTCTGCCCAAAACCAAACGAAACTACCACAAACTTTTCGCCTAACCATGTTATTTTGCATAGACCATTCAAAAGTTTTCTTGCCAAAAAAAAAATTTGATGGCAGAAGAACTTAAATAGCCCAAAAAAAAAAAATGAGTTATTGCCACAAAATGATGAGACCCACGTTTGGGCACAACGAAAAGGAGACGACAAATAAGGATATGTACTATATAAAGAAAAATATGAATGACGACCAGCACAGAGCGAGGAAATATATAATAAAGAAATATTATTTATTAACTCGTTCTGCTACTGAACTCCCAAACTACTTCCACTTCTATTACTACTCGGAATCATAAGTAGGCGAGGAGTATTCATGTAATTCCTTGCGATTGCTGCCACTACAACCAATACACATTTTGGACTGATGGCAGAGTAGCCTGTTACCGCCTGGCACGAAAACCAATCATCAGAAGATGGCTGGCCTGACTGGTTGAGCTGGTTCGCACTAGCAGAGCAGCCAACCAACCAGTCTGCCAGCAAGCCAGCCAACCAGTTTGTCTATGTGAAAAGACCAAAATCCAAAAGAAAAACGAAAAAAATCTATGGGCCCTCCGAATGGAGACTATTTTCCATTATCCTTTACATGGCCATTTGAAAAGGAGAACTGTGGCAACTGCAATGAGCAAAACATCAATCAAAACTTTTTGATTACACGCTAAAACATCCATGTAATAAAAGAATGGATAAAAGTAGGAAATGGACATTAGATGGAAACACAAACACTCACATAGAAATATTAACAGCGTTTAGCCATACAGTGAGGTTCATAACCATGGGGTGTTCTTAGGAAATATGCAAAGTGGTTACTAAGATTGCAATTATAGTTGGATTTCTTACTTATAAATAAAAAAAAAAAATGTATGAAACAAATACTAAAAAGCCTGATAAAAGCAATTCAAATTAAAAACAAAAGTTGAAACAAATAACATTTTACAGAATTTCCAATAAAATTGGGAATACGTAATTCTTTCTAATTACACTAGATCACAAAAATTCTGATCTGCGGCATTTGACTATCATAGTAGATCAGCTTTTGAATTTGAATTAAAAGAAAGTGAGTTCATTAAAATGCAGTTATCTTCGAACAAACTGAGACGATGGTAAAGTTATGTTTATGAAATTAAACGTAATTATAACTCCTATTGAAAGTATGTGGAGCAGTTTTCAATCAAGCTATCAGTTTAAGAGTTATTTATTAAGTTATCAAAGATTTTTCCTTATTTATATCAAAATTTCAAAAAAAAATGTTTCGCTAAGCTGTCTTTTGAGTTTAGAAAGTAACCAGAAGTCACGGTTTTAAAACAGGCGAAAACGCTGGTTCTAGAATGGTATTAGTTAAATTGTAATCGAAAAACTCACTAATAGATAATGCAATGTGCAAAGAACATAACACTCAATGACATTCAAATAACATTCCTCATTGACGACTTTTCGCTGCAAAAGAAACTAATAATGCAAAATAGCACAATGATCGAACAAAGGTTTCAGGTTATTGAATTTTGAGCAACTTTGGTGCGATCTTTCTGTGTTGCTTTGTCAGTTGTTCCCGCATCATAAAGATGGAATCACGTCCCATCTCTCGTAATAATACGCTTTATAATATGCAGGTGACCAGAAGTCAGCTCCTCCTTGATTTTAACGGAACGGTGGTATTCGAATAAACTGATTGCTTTTGATACCAATTGGAATTTGAGGCACCTGAGGTTCAAAATATCTTTAAGAATTAAAGATCCGTTTGAAGTTCCAATTATTAATTTCGAATTTATTGAACGCGACTTTCACCAATAAAGATTGATGATCGCCTTGGGCGCTCTTCGTCTTCAACTTGTTCTCAGTCTTTTAAAAACGAAGGTCTTCTGCAATTTTTTTAACATTTCCGCAGCAGAAATATAAAATTACACATTATAAAAATTAGTTTTTACGTTGAACTTAGTCGAAATTAGTATTTACGTTGTACAAAACCAAGCGAAGCTCAAATACTAAAAAATATTTCTGATATACCTGCGTAATTTGAATTATAAACCAGTTTACTTTTAAGGCATAGTAATATGTTGTGACCGACCAAAGCGTGATAGTTAGTACACATGATTATGGTTCTTATGATCGCAAGTTCAACCCAGCATACAATCAATCATCTGTCACTATTTGAGCGGCGATCAAACCGAGTAATCTTCTAGTAATCGAGTAATCAACAACTCTTGTAAAAGCTTCTCAAACTGTGACGTTCGGAATCGTCGCTAAACTGTAGGCCGCATTGAGTGAGTCTAAAAATAGAATGCGTGCAGGGTTACTGATTGTAAGAAGCTTTCCCATGTCTCACTCATGAGATACAAGTAATTTTGTTTTGAAGTACATTACTTAAAATTAATGATAAATAAAAAGCACTAAAAATTCCCATTATCTCAATATGGTGTTAATTCCTTTCACGAATAAATTTTATCCTGATGGAACGAATTCGCCTACTTATGATAGCTATAGAAAATGATCGCTAGATAGTTGGGTGCCAGAAAATACGGCTTCTTTTCTCATGTGTAATAGATCAGCTTTGTCATTTTTCCAGTTAAGATTTCTATTACAGATCTCAGATGAATTTTTCAAGTGGTTACAAATTGAATGATAAAATTAGTACCCAGCAAAACACAAAGTTGAGAACTTCAAAAGAGAGAACGTTTTTATTAGTGACATTGTGCCAATTTCATATTCCCAGCAGAAGTGATTCCAGATTGCTTCTAGTAATTTAATCATGTGCTACTTTAAATTAGCAATACTAACGCAACTTTTGGAAAAATAATGGTTGGAAGTAAAAAATATTTTTTTTCTTTCCCTTGGAAAGTTATTTGTAGCACACAAATTTTGTGGCATGAATTTTCAATACAACGTTATTAAGCTAAACAACGAGTTATTGACACCCAAAATATATAGGTATAGGTATTCAATTTCATTAAATTATTATTACTATATTTTAATGTACGAGTATACATTAACCAATTAGGCATTTATCGGTAAACTATTTCGCTGAATCTACTTTTAAAACTTTAATATTCGTTGCATAATCCCATAAATTTAAAAATAAACTATTTTTGAAAAATGTATCCGAAAATTTTATTCTAAAACTACATAACCGTAGTACATAAATAGTACTGAATGGTTGGTTATCGGTCCCAAAACTAACCGACCTAACAAAGAAGACACAAAAAAGTTCAAAACATTTTCTTTATTTTTTAACATAATCTGTTTTTAGCTTGATACACTTTTTCCAGCGATATTCAATAGCTTCTATATCCTGTGTCCCAACAAGAACACAAGATTTAAATGACTGATGCAGCAATTGAATTGTTTCTCTGGCTGTATGATATGTGGCGCCGTCTTGTTAAAACCACATGCCCTCCACATTCATTTCCTCAATTCTAGGCACAAAAAAAGTGGTTGTCATTTTCATAAAAAAAAGCTCCAATGATTCCTCCAGCCCAAAATCCACACCACACAGTGACACGTTGAGGATGCATTTGCTTCTCCTGAATCACTCGAGGATTTTCCTAACCCCAAATGTGACAATTCTGACTATTGACGAAGCCATCAAGATGGAAATGGGCCTCGTCACTGAAGATGATTTTATCGGCAAAATCAGCATTTTCATGTTGTCTCTCCAATACCCAATTAATGAACTCCCTTCTCTGTCCATGGTTAGTTGACTTCAGTTCCTGAGTCAATTGAACTTTGTATGCATGAAGATGCAAATCTTTCGTCAAAATTCGCTGAATAGTGAATTTGGAGACACCAATTTGCTGAGCTCGGTGTCGAATTGAGGTGGATGAAGTTTGAGCGACATCATCACGTACAGCTGCGACATTTTCGGTCGATCGACCTGGTCGAAGGCGCGTTGTTGTCTTTACATCACTAACAGACCCAGTTTTGGCAAATTTATCCATTAATCTCTTTACAGTTGACTCTTTTGGAGCATTATTGTGACCCCAAATTGATCGCAATTTGCGAACTGTAGCCGCAAAACTTTCACCATTTTGCGTTGTTCATTCTACTAGCAAACAATAACAATTGTTGAAATGTCAAACAATGACACTTCGAATGGCGCCAAATTTAAATTTTGCGTTCTTGTAAGAACTATTGAGCTCCTTAAAATAGCCATCAACCGCAGATTTCACCTCTTCATTGTTGACGAATCTTTTACCACCGAACCATTTTTCAAGTTTGGAAATGGAAAATAGTAAAAAGGAATTGAATCTGGCGAATAATTCGAACTTTAATTCTTTAATTTTGGCCTTTGCAATAGTGGATTTGTGAAATAAAGCAATAATTTACTTTTCGCCAAATGCTGCCATTTTTCCATAATTTTTTTTACCTAAACGCTGCAATCAATTAGCATAATATTCGCCGTTGACGCTTTTTTCTTTCTGAATTGGTTGGATTGGTTGTTTTAATATTGGTTGGACTGACACCTTTCAAATGGAAATATTGAATTACATAACGATGACCAATTTTCTTCATGTTTACAAATTTACTGAGGACGTCTAATTTTGATGCCTCAAACAAAAATACTAAACAACGTGGCGCCTTGAAGCTAAAAACACAAGTATTATAATGTTGCCACTTTTCACCAAAATAATTTTTTTCAAACTACTGGCGCCATCTAGTTTGGCGACCGCCCTCGTATTATAGCTAGAGAGGGAGAGATGTAGGATTTTGATCCCATATATGTTTTAAGTCTTACACTAAATTGTTTTAAAGCAGTTATCGCAATATTTCCTCTAGAAATACGACTTTCCTTAGAAGCATACTCTATTATATACTTAAATTAAAACTTGCTATTCGGCATTTATTTTTAGAGAGTTACATTTGCAACTTTTTTCTTGAGGGGATCTAATATAAATTTTTGAGTTAATTAATATGCATGGTGGGAAGATTTTTCGTTATAAACATCTGTACTGTAATTATAAAACGTATATCTTGTAAACATATATGTACAAATAAATAAAAGAGATTTCTCTAAGGAAGACAGCAAGCAACCAGACTAAAATGCAAGCGATTTGACGAGACGATAATCGCTAAAATTCTGCGTGTCGCACAAGTATATTATCGAGTATTGAAGAACTGATTATGGGAGGCGCAAAACACTGATTTTTTGGGAATGTCAAAACAGCGGAGCCTAACTTTTTCTCTTAAAAGACCACTTCTGATCTCTTACCTCTTATCTTAATAATGTAGCCAATAATACTTTTCAAATTTTATGCCAAAGTTAATTAAAATATATTTTTTGAGCTGAAAACGCAAAATTTACAGCAATATGATCCAACCTTTGGCAATGGTCGTTATTCCAAATTTTTAATGTACCCACTACTAACCTATACAAACCGATCTATATTAAATTTTGAATATAATATCAAATTTCTATTGGCTCTCTCTCTATTTAGAATTGGCGAAATCGGTTGGCGCACAACGTACTACTGACTTTTCGACTTGACTTTTCTAAGGGCTCAACAAAGATATATTCAACTAATATAATTCAGAAAAATTCGCCGGTATCTTACACAGATATTGCAGTTGGGGTTGTCGAAAGATCTATTTATTCAGATAACGTTTATAAGAGAAGAGCAAACTTTATCGAACATAAAATTTCTTTAACGAACCTCATCAGCTATTTAATTTCCTCAGTACGGTGTACTGAATAAATTTCATTTCAACGTTTCAAATTCAAGTGAGTTTTTCAATTTACAGTATAAAAAACAATACTGATTGCTTCGGAAATTTACATACGAACAAATTAGTGGAGCCAGGTAGAACTTCTAAAGGCCCAATAATTGCCATTAAACTATTATAACCAGCATTCTTAACTATGACATTAAAATGGTTTAAATTGATTTCTAAATTATTCACGTATTCAATTCATGGCCCTTCATGGATTTAGTGCTATTGAGTTTCCCTCTGGTGTGAGATTCCTTTTTGAGCTTTACTAGAATGATGGTTAATACCGATTTCTAAATTATTTCATACGTCAACCAATAAATTTGCAATGCTTAAATTTCGCTTAAATGTAAATAAATAAATAAAGTAAATGTATTCTCTGATTCATGTTCTACTCCATTACGTTATAGCACTGTGTCATATTTTACACCCCAATGAAATTTCATGCCAAATTCAAATTACATCGACTATCAAACGTCATTCACGGACATAAAATTCTATGAATCAAATGGAATAACATAAAATACTATTTTGCTCACAAAAACCCAATATAAGACCGGCAGACAGACAGTATTGGAGTGATATCCGTATAGTTGTATTGAACACAAATCAATAAGGGAAAAGTTGTAATATGAGGTGTGCAATAGCCCTGCTACCTGTAAAGCTCCACTCCCATTTTTTTATAGGCCATAGCCTATTAAATGAACTAAATTTACATATACTATACATTTCAATTTTCCCTCTATCCCCAGAGCAACCTTTAGTCTTTTGGTGGACTTCCAAAGAACATGAATTGTCTATCCTTTATAGCTGTAAAAGGGATAGTTTATGATACTCATTGAATATTTTGACAATTTTGAAATGAAATATGCACCTGTTTTCCCAATTGGCCTAATGCGAGTATACAATAAATCGAAGTCATTTTTGGAAAGGCTATTAGTTTATTTTAATGCACAGTGCTCACCCCTTTCTAAATACGAGTACTTATATGCTTTTTGCGACGTATTTATACTTGCCTGCGTAGACATGTTGAAAATTGTAATGACGAGAAAATAATTTATTTATTTTAGGCTATAATACGCTATCCAGTAACATTGGGATGTCCTTATTTATAGGTAATCAATTATAATCTACCACGTTTATAATGAAACCTCTAGAATCCTACTATTTTGTTCGTTCGTAAAAAAATTAACGACAAATTTTCGATCGAGGCATTTGGAAGTACAGAAATCGTTTTAAAATTTAGAAAAGGTTTGACAATTTTTTACACATATTTGGCATATGTATAACTAAAGTACAGCTCTTAGCTACCACCAGAACTCAAACGTTGGTTGATTTCTTTGTAAAAAATGTTCACAATAAACGTATAAAATTATGTGAAAATGTGGCCAAAAAGATGGAATTATTTATTCGTTAAGGCTAGTACTATAGGGTGATTTTTTAAGATTTAAGTTTTCAGGTTGGCAGCACTGGTTGGTAATGGCGTCCAAACGTCATCTGTCAAAGTGAAAAGTGTACAGTATACTCTGCCATTTCATCATGGAAAGACGAACAAACGAGCAACTATTGCAAATCGTTGAAATTTATTATCAAAGTTCGTGCTCTGTGATAAATGTGCATCGTTTGATACGACCATTTTATGGTCGTCATAATCGACCTGCTGAATCAACAATTCGTGCTGTTATCTCCAAATTTCGCACCAAATTTACTGTGGGACATAAAACCATCGACTCGCATGCGTAGAGTGCGTACCGAAGAAAATATTGCAGCCGTAGCGACCAGTGTTAATGACGATCGTGAAATGTCAATTCGTCGCCGTTCTCAGCGTTTGGGCATGTGTTACTTAACCACAAGGATTTTTTTTTTGCCCCAATTGGCTGAGTTGAACTTGGTTGACATGTGGTTTTATTAGGACGGTGCAACATGCCACACTGCTCGTGAAACAATGGATATGTTGTGGGATGAATTTGGTGAGCAGCTTATCTCTCGATTTGGCCCTGTGAGTTTGCTCCCAAGATCTTGCGATTTAACGCCTCTTGATTATTTCTTGTGGGGTTATGTCAAGTCGTTAGCCTATGTGGACATGCCAAACACTATTGAAGCCTTACAGGATAACATAACCCGCGTTATTCATGGAATACAGGCCGAAATGCTCGAAATATTGACGAAAAATTGGACCTTCCGAATGGGCATTTTGAGACGGAACCGCGGACAACATTTACATGAAATTATCTTTAAAAATTAAATGGAAAAGACCAGTTTATCGATTCCAATAAAAAAAACTTTAATATATGATGCAAATTTGAGTGCTTTATTCGATTTAAAAAAAAACTACGATTAAAAAAACACCCTATATGTTGATTTTTCGCTGTAAAACCCCACACAAAAAAAATGGTCGTGAAATTTGAAGCTAAATTTTTCAACCACACGCTATGTTATTTTGCGAAGAAAAATTTCTTAACCCCCTTTTTTTTGGTTTCCAATGATGAAATCGAAATAACTTCAATTTCTAGCTGATAATATGTAAATTCATGAAAAGGTATTATAATAAAAACGACCCAATCTTGCAATTTTGAAAATATATTATTAAACATACTTGTGCTCACAAGAAACAACGTAGTTTTGAGATATATGAATTATGAAATATTGAAATGGTGCTTAAACGACAACATCCATTTTAATGGTGTAAACTGCAATGTACACGCGACTATCGTTCGCATGATCGCGGGTTCAATGCCGCATACAGCCAGCTATCATAATTTGAACGGTGGCCGTCGTAATGTGTCTGACAAATAATTCCAACAGCCAAGTAATCCATAGGTCTAGTAAATGCTTCTCAAACTGTGCGGTTCGGAATCATCGTTAAATTGTAGGCCCCGTTAAGTAAGTCTAAGCTCTGAATGTAAGAAGCTCTCTCCTATCTCATTCATGGGATTTGTTTTTACTATAAAAATAAAAAACCATTCCCTCTTACATTAATATTCAGAGATATTACATAATTTTTCAAAAATCGCTGTTTTGAAAAATCACTAAATTTTGCATAATGTAGGGAATTTTCAAAATTTGGATTGGACGCAAACTTTTAAACAATAACCACGAATAAACCCGACTTAGTCCTAACTCTGCTTAAGTTATTTTTCCTTGTAAGCACAGATATTATGATGCAAAAATAGAAGCCGTTTTCGATTTCATTGTTCGAAACCAATTCAAAAAAGCTAACAATGCGAATAATTTTTCACGCGAAAAGAATGTCTCGTGAAGTTTTTCCTCCCTTAATAAAACATAGGCCTAGTTTTATGAAAAAAAAATCACTACGACTGTAGTTAGGGATGAGCGATTAATCAGTTAAACAAACTTTGTGATAAATCCATAACTTATTAATCAGCTAAAAGAGTAATCAAAAATTCTGACAATTCACAGCTTAACTACTCAACTAATCTGAATTTTTATTAACCAAACTTGAACAATTTGTATAAGAGAATACTAAACCATTTCAAAATTTGTGCCGGCTCGGCTTAGTAATTCTCTACAGCTTTCAACGACTAGTTCGGTTATTTAAATGGTTTTTAGCTCCCTCGAAGAACGGTTTTGGTCCGGTTCAATAGTTCAAGTTTGGATAGATATTTCATTAGAATTTGCCTGGCGTACAATTTTTTTAATACTTAGACCTTAGACTTTTTTTTATCTCAGACTAATTTTTAGATGCCCTATTTGTGAAACCAAACTTTAATTCTTGTAAATAAAGAGAAAATCTTAAGGAATTTTTTAAAACAAATTTAAGGGACTTAAAAACTCAAAATAAGAAAAAATTCTAGAAAGTTTTATCATCGTGGTCGTCGAGTTCATAGAATATTGACATTCAAATACGTAAAAATCAGCCATATGGCAAAATTTTTAAAACAAATTCAGTTGTTTGCACTAAACACATCTCTTTGCACATATTTTGTCTAGATTAAACCATAACAAAAACATAAATAGTTACAGATCTTATAGGAATTTTTGATGTGAATTCCTTGAAACCCCCATTCATTTCAAATTTTCAGCACCAATTTTCTTAAAAATGCACTACTGCTAGAAAACTTCGGAAATTGAATTCGGGTTCCAAGTCGGTTAACTCCGAAGTGCACCGATTATTAAAAGAAAATTTAAAAATAGATTCAAATTATGCATCATTTTTAACTTGAATGAACCAAACAAAAACTGCCCTTTTAAAGTGGGATAAAAACCCCATTTCATTAACAAAGTATTTCTAAATATGTGGCGAACCACTAAACCGACAACTCAAAATTCCACTCCTTCTCAAAGTTTGACAAGGTTGCAGTAACCACTAAAATTTTCGATATACATATATACCATCAGTTTCAACGTACATTAATAGCATGCGACACTTGTCAAAAAATTGTGTCAATGTTATGTTATGTCAATGTGTGTTATTCACTGCATTTATGCTCATTTTCATCCCCATAAGGATATTAAATAGTTCAAAGCATCGCCGACATCACAGGTGTATAAATGTTCCAGGGATACTACAGTAAATATATTACATGGCTTTAAATATTTTTTTGCGAAACGCACTATCAAACTCTGCTTTATGTTCGATGAAAGTATAACATCGATCTGTTTTTATGGGGTTTTCTCTATATTTGGCGCCGTGTGAATATTAGTTGTCGACCTAAAGTGCTATTGACAGGCCCCTATTGGGGTGAACAGAGAAGACTTTAGTGTTTCGAAAAATATTCCCTACATCATCTTAGAAGCCATGATCAATAGACTGAAACTGCCATAGTATGTACATAGTTGAATATCCTTTTATAAATTCTGAATATTATTCGCTTAGATTTCAAACATTGTACATTCGTTTGTGTAGAGTTACCGAGTTTAAGAGATGATACCTGACCATTATAAGCTCATTGCTACCAGTTTTATACAGCTCCCTCAACTTTGCTGTTCTTAAGTCGTAATATTACTATTCTGACCTCGCTATTTGGGTCATCCATGCCATCGGCAATAATTTTCCAAACCAAAAAATTTCTAAAAGTGTTCTCTACATATTTGCAATATATATGTATGGATCGGTAAACAGATCTCCGTCATTATCTTCACAGAACGTGTTAAAATTGTCTGCAAGATTTTCATGTTTGCAACATCCCTTTATTGTAAGATATTTATATTTGATGAAAACAAAAAATGAAACTGTTTCCTGTCCTGGTCAGACATTCGAGTATTAGTGCCTAGTAGAAGCTTAACAAACTGACGTTCAGTTTCTTATTCTTTTCAGCAAATAACATAACACGCGTTATTCGTCGAATACAGGCCGAAATGCTCGAAATATTGACGAAAAATTGAAAAACGCCACACACAAAAACAATGGTCGTGAAATTTGAAGCTACATTTTTCCACCACACACTATGTCATTTAGCGAAGAAAAGTTTCTTAATGGGTAACGATATCCTACTTTTTTTGGTTTCCAATAATAAAATCGAAATAACTTAAATTTCTAGCTGATAATATGTAAATTCATGAAAAGATATTATAATAAAAACGACACAATCTTGCACACAAGAAAAAACGACTTAAAGCAACTTGTGTAGTTTTTGAGATATATGAATTATGAAATATTGAAAGGGTGCTTAAACGACAACATCCATTTTAATGGTGTAAACTGTAATGTACACGCGACTATCGTTCGCATGATCGCGGGTTCAATGCCGCATACAGCCAGCTATCATAATTTGAACGGTGGACGCAAACTTCTAAACAATAATCACGAATAAACAATAATCAAAAAATGAAACTTTTTCCTGTCGTGGTCGCACATTCAAGTATTAGTGCCTAATAGAAGCTTAACAAACTGACGTTCAGTTTCTTATTGTTTTCCGGAAATGAAAAATATATATAAACCTATTGAGTGTGATTTGATCTCCCTTGTTATATGCCAAGGTTGATTATTTATACTGTCATTGTAATTGCTAAAAATTCATCTATTAAAGCAAATCAAAAATTTCTGAAAGTATTTAAATACATAATATGTAAATGCAACAATTATTAAGTAGTTGCCCGCCTCCCATTCAAAATATAAAATATGTAATTATATTACCGACAAAAATAAAAAGAAATGCACGCAAACTTACGGCATAAATAATATTATTGTAGTTCATAACGATGAAGTAAAACAATCGCTTGGCGATACAGTCATCCATCAGAAGAGTGGTCTTTGCAAAATGCAATAACCCATCCACTCCACCGAAAACAAAAAAATAAGACAAAATATACAAAATCGACCGGAAGGGACATTCAGAAATTACGATTTGCTTGTCTTTTAAAATTCTGTCATAACGGCAAAATGAGGTCTTAAATTTAAATTGGTATTGCTCCCCTCCTTACCTCATGGGCCAGCGCACGTTTCTACTCTCACTTCAATTTGCCAGCAATGTATATAATATATTATACTATTGTATATCTGTACATACTTAGGTATATTTGAAATGGTCGCGTGCTGCTTTATTGTATTACCGAAAAAAGTAAATAGATAACCTGCCGGAGTAGGGGATGGCCGTAATGCATTCGAAGGTGATTTACAAACCAATGACATACTGACTGGCCCCGTATCTACATACCTATCCGCCATCCACCATCCAGTCGTCATCAAACCAACTTACATTTTTACTGCCCCATGAAGCTTTGTGGGCGTTGGAAGGGTGGTAGCGGTGGTTGGTTTTCCAAAGTTTTGCGTGTTTTCCCAAAATGAGGGTTGAAAGAAATATGGATATGCTTTGGTCTGTCCCGACTTGTAAATATGTGTAATTTATACTATGTAGAAATATATATTTATAATGGTAAATATACGAGTATGTATTTTCATTTTTGATACAGTATCTGGCCAAATCATTACAAACGGTAGGCAAAAGTATACATGAGTTGCGATGGTACTTTTCCATATGTATCTACAAAATCACCGCATTATTTTAGTTTTAGTCAATGAATAAATTATGCAAACTCTAGAAAAAACATCGGAAATGCCCACTACTCCAAAACTGAGTTCGGTCATTGTAAATATGAGCAAGTTGTTTCCTTCTGAAATGATTTCGCCAAGTTGTGCCATTTTGGGTTTGTAAAGAGTGTTCCAACAAGAACGCAAGATTTAAATGACTGATGCAGCAATTGAATTGTTCCTCTGGCTATATGACATGTGGCGCCGTCTTGTTGAAACCA
This sequence comes from Philornis downsi, assembly GCA_019455685.1. Taxonomy (NCBI): domain Eukaryota; kingdom Metazoa; phylum Arthropoda; class Insecta; order Diptera; family Muscidae; genus Philornis; species Philornis downsi. The sequence continues at coordinate 22,139 of JAHXMU010025805.1, read as the reverse complement.
CGTGCCCTCCACATTCATTTCTTCAATTCTAGGCCCGAAAAACTGGTTATCATTTCACGATACTGAACACCATTGACTGTTTGCGTTTGACATGCCTTATCTTCATAAAAAAAAGGTCCAATGATTCCTCCAGCCCAAAATCCACACCACACAGTGACACGTTGAGGATGCATTTGCTTCTCGTGAATCACTCGAGGATTTTCCTCACCCCAAATGCGACAATTCTGCCTATTGACGAAGCCATCAAGATGGAAATGGGCCTCGTTACTGAAGATGATTTTATCGGCAAAATCAGCATTTCCATGCTGTCTCTCCAATACCCAATTAACGAACTCCCTTCGCTGTCCATGGTCAGCTGGCTTCAGTTACTGAGTCAATTGAACTTTGTATACATGAAGATGAAAATCTTTCGTCAAAATTCGCTGCATAGTGGATTTGGAGACACCAATTTGCTGAGCTCGGTATCAAATTGAGGTGGATGGAGTTTGAGCGACATCATCACGTTCAGCTGCGACATTTTCGGTCGATCGACCGAAGTACTAAGTTCACCTTTTCATCTGGAATTGGGTATTTCGCCAACTATAGGGCGCCTCATAAGAAAGCATATATTTGGTGGATTGATTAAAATAAAATAAACCGTTTATCGAAAAAATAGTTATAAATTATTAAAGCACATAATAAAAATAATATGGTCCAAATATGAAGCCTCGCGTTCGCGACACTCCTTGAAGCAAATAGTATATTTTTTTACTACAGCTCGGAATTTAGATAGATTCTATTAAACGTGCCTAGGAAATCGTTTTTGTTTTTGGCATAAACTTTAGGTTTTAGATAACCCCACTAGAAAAGGTCCATAGAGATTAAGTCAGGACTGTGTGGAGGCCAAATATTGCCACCTCTCTTGAAACTTAAATTGCCAGAAAACATTTCGGGAACTTAGAAACCTTTTGGAACAAAGTGACGTTGGTACGTCCTGTTGGAACCATGTTCCGGTTCACAGTTTAGACAACAAGAAATTGTCTAACATTTCCACATAACGCTCTGAATTTAGTGCAACTGCACTTACACTGCACTTACACTTACACTCTGAATAGCATCCTGGACCCTTAATTCCTGCACCAATTTTGTGTGGTCTTTAGGTCTTTGTACAAAATGCGCTCTATGCACATTTACAACTTTTGCGCGGTTGAAAACTTGTAATCATCACGATCAAATTGATTAAATTGATTAAGAGTCTTTGCGTTTTCTACCATTCTTGGTGAACTTGGTCGATGGGATTTTAGATTTTTCAGTGTTGTACCCGTCCCTTCAAACTTTTTGACCCATTTTCGAATGAGAGGTATACGCGATCCATGATTTAAGTGTGAAAATTGCGAATATTCCAAAATCTTCTGCGCATTATAGTCACCGAATCAACGTCTTTGTAAAACTCATAGAGACTAAATTCCCAATAATAAGGATGCTGATTGACATACCCCCGGGGCCCTTGGAGCCATTACGTTCACGCAGTAACCTAAGAAATATAAATTTTCTTTTGAGGCATCTTGTATTTAAAATCATTATAGGGTGCCCACACGTGGGGGAACACCTTAAATGAACGAGTTCGAGTTCAAGTTGCACACAATCAAAATATCGCTTGAAGAAATTCGAAAAAAAAATCGAGAATCAAGTTTTAGATTTCTTCGTAATTCGTTTACCTGATATTCCACAAATTATAAGTGAGAAGAAAAATACGTAATCCGTTTCAAAGATGCCCATACATGATATGCCAACAGCCAATTTATAGTTTTACTACACCATTTCTAATTGAATTTGAAAAAAATTTCTTTGATACTGAGATTTTCCGTTTATATTTGAGAAAATACCAAATGAAAATAGAATTTTCAATTTACATTTGAAAGAAAAACTTTAAATGCAATCGGAATTTTTTACATTTATTTTTGTGAAAATGACAAATAAAATTTAGAACATTTTAAATAAAATTGGAAAATTTTCAATTGAAATCGAGAAATTTTCGAATTTCTTTTCGATATGAATAAAAATATCAGTTTTATTTGAAATTTTCCTCAATTATAAACGGAAAATATCAACTTCATTAGACAATTTCTCAAATATCTATTCATATTTCTTTCTACTTTCAATTGAAACATTGAATATGAATGTTACATAGGCAGGCCAAAAAGCTATTTTTGGGGGTACAAAGAAAACGGTTATATTTTTTTATTCCAACCCTTAAAAAGCCGTAAGCCGCCTCTATTGTCTATAAATTGTTCTCTGGTGGTGAATTATTTTATATGTGGAAATACATATGACATAGAGGTATGAGCTAAATCTGGAAAATCTGCTAAATGTGAATTGTCGATCCAGAAAAGAAAAAGCCTTCTGTCGATTTCGAAGGTTTTGCTTTCTTTATAGATGATCTCGGAAGCGCACTTAGAATTTCAGTTAGATTCCTTTGAGGCATTTACAAACAGGATTTTGAAATCGTCATGCTTATCCTGCTTAGAATTTCAGTTAGATTCCTTTGAGGCATTTGCAAACAGGGTTTTGAAATCGTCATGCTTATCATTGACGATGGGAAAAACGACATCCATATTGAATTCTAAAATGTAAATCACTGTATCATGGGATAATCCGATATTCCGGTAGCATCCTCAATTGCATGCTTCCAACTATGTGCATCATATGTGTCTGTACGACCACGCTTAATATCATTTAAAGAAGAACATTTCAGAAGAAAACATTTAAAGCATTACACTTCTTATGAGCAAATGTGTTTCATGACTTTCTAAATCGATTAAACTATGTCCATCTGTCTGGTTGGCTTGCAGACGCTATAATTGTCATAAATTTTTGTCAAACTGCTTAAAACTGATCAGCCTAATATTCAAGCAGGTCATAACTGAGGATTATAAATGTGTGATATCGAAGCAGCCCTTCTGATGCCCCCCTCACAAATTGCCCGATTTTCCGAAATTCAATTCGTTAATTGTGTGTCTTAAATCGAAGACTATAGTGAGTGCATAAAGTGCTTAGCAGTATTTAAAAAATTTTGTTGCACTAAATTTACACAAATTCGGTCCACATGGAGCGTTGCTTGCTGAACTACGATATTAAAATGAAAATGCATCGCATTGCCATGCTCTTTCTAGTCCCTCCCAAACAAATTGGCCAATTTTCAGAAAATTAGTATTTCCTCTGTAAACTCTAACCAGTTTCTAACCAGGCTGCAGTTACTTAAAGTTTTGTCAATTGTATTGATTTATAATTCTCTGTAAAACTTAGCAAAACTAAACTAACTAATCACGCCACTTCTGCTATCTTCCCACCGATTCCGATGCTTCCGATAATATATTCATAGCTTCAGATCTTTTAAGAAGTTGCACTGAATGTAGTAAAATTTGATGGAAATGCATTATCACACTAAGAGGTACAGAATCTCATACAAATTTGTCATTTATCGAAATGTATTTTTCACCTTTTATTCCCTAATCCACAGACCTCAGTTACATAAATGTTTGTCAACTTTGTTCCATTATAATACGTAAATCGTAACATTTGGAAAAATCTACTGAATAACCTCTCTGGTAACTCCCATACAAATTACCTAATTTCCTAGATTCATATATTCCATTCATTTGCGCTAAATTTAATAGAATTTTGCATGTATCACTAAGCCTTATTCTGCGAATGAAAATGGAGTATGTTGCTACGCCCCTTAAGGGCGTGAACGCAATATAATTTTGCTTCTTTTAATTGAACTCACATACAAATTCTCTGATTTAGCAAAAATCTGTGAACGCACTATAATTTTGCTTCTTTTAATTGAATTCAAAGTAATTTTTGATTAGAACCTGGCAATTTACCACGCCCTATCTGGCAACCATACAATCCTGCATCAACGCAAAAGCACTTTGGCTGAAGGTGTACATAAGTCAGTTTACCTGGCTGAAATTTGTGTACTCTTTCAAATAATGCAAATATTGTTCACTTTCGAAATAAAACCACGTGACAAACACAAATTTTTTCATCCACAAAGAATACTACAATATTTAAGCGAATTTTTCAACTGTAAAAATTCCAATTTTCACCGTTTTCCGAAGTTCGCCGTCTATCTTATGTTGATGCAATATTTTAAATGTGTTTATATCGATAGTAGAATTTTCAACAGTTGCTGTAAACTACACTGAAGTATATCATCGAGAGCACAATATTTTATATTTTTTTTTTTTTGGAACAAGAACAATTCAACTGCCATCATTATTCATATTTAGACCCCCATTTACGGGTGTGGAGAGTGTGCGCAGTGCACGCGATGTCCCTTCCGTTTTCCAGTCCCATTAAATGTTGCCAAAGTATTTTTTCCTAAGGTAGCTTGAGGGGGGGATACGGAATATAAATGAATAGGATTTCGTGCCGTTTGGCCAAAGGTAAAAGTTTTCTTTTTCCATTTGCCCATGTATACTTATGTACATATATACGTCGCTATGTACATGGGTAGAATACAACAAATTGCCAAAGGGAAAAAGTTTTAATTGCTACTGGTCAAAAAGTTTTTAATACGCTTTGTTAAGCGAGTACAATGGTCGGTTTAAGGGACGATCACAAGAGTACACATCTATACATGTATACTTTACTATACTAGGTGTAATAACAAGCAATGGCCAATGAAAAGCCGGAACAGACAAATAAGGAATGACTTAGATGTGACCAGTGGGAAGGCCACTACAAAACTGTATGTCTTGTGGAAAAAACGGCAGAAATTGCTATTACAAAAATATGTAAAATATTGAATAGCTGAATTATTTAATGATTGAAATATTGAAAATTCAAATATTTTCTGTCAAAAAATACCGGGAATTGATCATTAAAACACAAGGTATTTATTATTCATTCAAATTTATTACATCACCTTCAAAGTTAGACCCTTTTTTAAATAGTACACTTTCAAGATTTCAACGAATAATCCAATCATCAAAACAATTTTCAGTTCTCGCCGCGAATTCTCTTTTGTGACCTATATAGACCGGGTGGCTCGAAGTAGTTTACTAATAAAAAAAAAAACAATGCGTTAACATCATGCAAAATCGATGGATTTTCTTTCCACAAAACTGGCCTTTTTCGGTAATTTTGCTCCCTCCAATGGCGTATAATGCCCAGATAATATGCTTTGTTTATCCTTTGACCTTCTGGCCGGGATTCCGAGTTCACAACACCGCGATAATCAAAAAGCAAGCAAGTCAATACTACCTTGACTTTTGATCGACTTTGATATGGGTTTTTCTGTTTCGGCAGTTAGTTCTTTACACGATTGAGTAAAAAATTCAGTTTTTCGAAACTAGCCGAGCAGTAACGCTTTCACTACCCAACAATTGTTTAAAATGGTACGAGTTGAGTCGTCAGGCGCAGAAAGTTCAGCGGCTATATCTCAAACTTAAATGAGGATTTCCTGTCACCATTTCCTACACTTTGCCTACGTTAAATTCAGTTGAACACTTTGATGGCCGAAGAAAGCCAGGCAAATCTTCCACAATATCTCATATGCCCGTGTTTCGAATAAAATCGACTGACCCATAAGCCTTCTGTAACATTCTCAGCGATTCGACACACAACATTTTATTTGCAATACAAAATTGCAGATAAATTTGTTGGATATTTGTATCAATGATAAAAATGGAAAAACACTCTCATGAACTGATAACATCGAAAGTTAAGCTAAATAAGCGAGCTAAATGAGAGAACGAATGCGTCAGCATAGAAAACAGTTATGTCAATTTGGCAACAAAAAAAAAAATTTTTAAATTCCTTGACAGAATGTACTTTATAATTTTTCTCGTTTTAACAATTCGTATTTTTCATTTGCTTCCAGCGACCGTTTCCCTTACTACAAATCCAATGATGACCGTTGGAAAAACTCCGTCCGACATAATCTCTCTATCAACCCGCATTTTCGTAAAGGTCATAAAGCCCCGCAAGGTGCTGGCCATTTGTGGACCATATCAAGTGGTGATTCAGCGGAAAATGTTCTTGCCTGGGAACATGTGAGTTATATAATATCAATATCTACAGATATCTTTTCACATCCCTTGTTTTTCTTTACAGAAAAAGCAACGTTTGGACTTATTCTTCAAAATGGAATCCATGAACCGTGAACGTTTAGCTCAGCATCAACAACACTTGCAGCAACAAGCGGCAGCAGCAGCTGCGGACAAACACAGAGGATGTCAACAGGATCAGTGTCTATATGATGAGGCAGCAGTGGCAGCCGCGGCCATACAACAAGAAATGATGCAGCAACAACCATCGTCTTCACATTCACAAAGTAACAACACAAAGGAAGTCACACTTCAACATCCTCACACGACGCATCATAGCAATGGGTCTGTAATTACTGGATCCCACGTACATTCCCCGCATCAACCGCAACAGCCACTTCATGAGCTCCCATACAATGATCTTTTGACAGACGATGAACTACGCAAAACTGCTGGCCAAATTTTGAACGGTATCCACCGCGAGGTAGAGGTGCAATCAGTAAATCAATCAATAATCAGCACGTATCAGGATGTTTTGCTAGAGAATGGTGAGTTACTCACAAAGGATATTTTACTCTAAACAGTGTATACTGCTATTGGATATTAAGATGCATTGTAAAAATAAACCACATGACATAACTACTTCCACAGGAAGACACCTGATATGCCTGTCGTATGAAAGTTCAAAACATAGTCTATTAGGAAAATAATGCCAAGGAGTTAGTTTAGGTAGTCAGAAGAGGGTCAAGTTGGCTGCCAAGAACAGTTATTGCTTCGTGAAACATTGGCAACTAATCGTGTCATAGCAACACCAGCAGACATTTTGAGAACATCTAACATTTCCGTAATTATTAAAATTTAATTTTGTTGTTTCTGATATCAAATGCATCGGCATTCGGTATATTCTTGAGAGCAGCGCATTTGAACAACTTTGCTTGTAATCCAAAAAAGGAATTACATTCTTTCAAAAAAATATCGGAAATTGCTGAATAAAAGACAAAATATTTGTTATTCATACAAATTTCTTGTATCACCTCAAGGTAAGCTTCTTCAAAAATAATACAATATTTGTCCCAACGAATAATCTATTCTCCACAAAAGATTTCTGTTGACGGTGTGAATTCCCTTTTATGTTTTCTATCAACTGAAAAGGGTGCCTCGAAGTGCTGATATAAATTTTGAAAAGAGAAAAAAGCCAACCGGAGCCATATCGACTTAATACAGTAGTTGATCATTGATATCTGTTGAATTTTCGATCACAAATTCATTGACAATGACAACCTTGTGAGACGGTGCATTACCATGGTTTTCTTTCCACAGATCTCGTCTTTTTCAACGAATTTGATCTCTCAAGCGCCGTATAACATCCAGACAATATTGTTTATTTACCATCTGATCTTGTAGCGACACGGCGATAATCAAATATACCAGCCAACATTATTTGATAGCATTTGACGTGGTTTTTTCGATTTCGGTTCAGCTGAAATGCCCCATTCTGAAGCTTGCTGACTGATTAGCATTCCAAACTCGTATCTAATCACCGGTTATAATGCGGTATGTGAATGTAAGGTCGGAATTGATTGCGGAATTAGTCTAGCAGCAACGCGTTTCATACCCGAACCATCGCAAGAAACGGATTCGTGTCACAGTTCAGGGAGAGTCCTCCCCAAACTTAAGTGTCAATTTTACAAGTCAGCATTTCATTCACTACCGATGTTAACTTCAGTTGAAGACGTCGACGGCCGACCTGAGCGAGGTAAATTTTCTACCGCCGCTTTTGAATCCACCTTCCCACTCATAGGCATACCGTAGGTCTTGTATATTTTCAACGATTCGGCAAACACAATCCTTTTGGCAACACAAGAATTTAAAACAAATTCTATGTTCGATATTTTTAACCATTATAAAAATCGCAAAACATACTTGAGGTCAATTGACAAGTTCGAGCATTGTAAACAATACAAATGACTGATCGCAGTCAACCTCTGCGTCAGTATAGGGGACCCTTAGCACGTCTTACGACAAAAATAGTGTTGACAATCTTAAGTGATCAAGTTCTTTTTTTGATGAAATATGTTGAACATTCCAACACTCTTTCACTCTTCTAATTATTAAACTTGGATTTCGATTTGTAACTCTTCTCCTTAGACGTCTATCGGCACCTTTTCCTATGGAAAACTTTTGTAAATTTGTTTCGATTCACTTAATAGAAATCATTTAAGAAATTATTTTATTTCTTTTCACTTACCTGATATGCTTTTTTTTATATAGCTGTTTTTTACCTGTTAGTATATAAAATACACATATGGTCGAAAAAATAAGTACACCTGCTTATTTTTGCTTTATGTTTTATTTTAGTTACTTTAACGGAAAGCAAACATGACAATTCCTTTTTATTTAAATAACTTTAATATGGTAATGCCTTACAGAGTAAAAACAAAACTGGGGCTTCCCCGTCGTTTTCATTGTGAGTTAGTTTTGTTCAGGTGTGATTTCAGTACTTGATCAAAATAATAAATACATTGCTCAATACTTTAATATTTTCGCAGTCTGCTGTAGTCTTTTTAGAAAGGCTAGTTATTTTACTGTAGCTTATTTTTGTTCGTAACAAAATATATAGTAAAAAATGGGTTGAAAGTCATTGTCCTCCGGAGAGAAAAATTTGTCAAGGCTAAGTGAAAGTGCAAAAAGCCTTCGTTCTATAGCAGAAACTATGAATCGTTCGTTATTTTTTGTACAAAATGCTTTAAAGCCTAAAAAGCCCGTCGAAACTCGCCGAAGAACCCCAAAAAACTCTCTTTATGTGATTACTTTTAGTGTTGAAATTCATTCAACAAAAGCAACAGATATCCATATTGTAACACTTGTCTGGGGGTCTGCGGTTGTTTCTCATGGTATGATGTCGGTCCGATACATCGAATCACCGACACTAATGCCAGATTCCACAACAAAGTTATCTTAAAAAATACGATGTTGAACTATGCTGTGGAAAGTATGCCTCTTCATTCCAGCAGGATAACGATCCGAAGCATACTTCTAAGTAGGTAAAGGATTGGTTCCAAGATAATAATGTTGCCCTTCTTGACTGGCCAAGTCAATCTCCGAACTTAAATCCAATCGAAAATCTTTGACGAGAGTTGAAACAAAGAATTGGAAGGGAGGTTCATCAAAATAAGGATCAGTTATGGAATTTTGTTCAAAAAACTTGGTATGAAATACCAGTAGAAACCTGCAGGAAGGAAGCTTATTGCCAGCATGCCAAAAAGGGTCAACAAAATAATTGAAAATAAAGAGGGATATGCCGGGTTTTGAACGAATCTCAGCCAATTTAGCAGAAAAAACTTGATTTTTTTTTCCTTTTTGCTTATTTTAACTAAATGCACTTATTATTTTGTCCAATTTTTTTTTTTTTTTTTTGAAAAATATTGAATTTAATTTTTGTTTTTCGTTATTGTTTTAGTATTTATTTCATTTCTATTGTTATAAGAAAAGAAATTAGTATTTGTTTTTTCTTTCAATTTAAATAAATTTTCGTTTACGAGCCTTTAAAAAAATAAAGCATGTACTTATTATTTTGACCATATGTATAATGTGCAGAAACATCCGATCTAGAAAACAAGAAATCAGCGGTAATTTTTCCCCAAATCTAATAGGTTATCTTGCTTCGTTTCCTATAGATTTACAAATATTTCCCTATTGTCATAAAACGAATATGTTTGAACTTTTCTCCTTCGTTCCCGCCATAGAAGACTACCTGAATCCCGTTCACAAAGATGTGGCCGTCAATGAAAGTGGTTTGCGTCATGCCACAACAACTATAGCCACCACGAGCGCTCAATGTTCCTCCTCAACTCCCTACTATGTCACCGAAATTGATCCTATGGAATTAGGTATACATATGACCAGTCATCCAAATCCGTTATCCCGTCCGCATCATCACAACAATAATAATCACCAACAGCAGCATAATCATCACAATCACCATCATCATCATCTAAATGGACATGTAATTGATACTACTACGGCCGCCGTAAATGGAGAGGAGACGGATGTTGTGCTCTTCAATGATGAATTCAATTTGAATTACTTCACTTACAATCCGGCCACAGATATTGTTGCTTGACCCAAAGGCCACCAGCATTTGCAAGAGTGTCAACCTGTTATAACAGTGGTAATACCGCCACAGCCACTACCACAAACACCTCATCCTCCTAGTAGCAGTAGTATTAGTGATACTAATTAATACAAAGTGTATAAGAGTAGTTCAACCAACTTAACCTAGTCAGCAAACCAATCAATCATGAATACAACCTATATTTATTTAAAATCTAGAAAAAATCAAAACTCAAATCTCCATTTCCTAGAAATTTTCGATTCGAAATTTGTTTATATAAACCATTGTAAAATTTTCTTCAATTTCCAACTGTAGTCCTGATATTTTTCTCCTTTAAACTCTAGTCTTTAATTTTATTATATCGTATTTCAATGATATACGTAGAATAGTAAATATTCATACATACGATAAAATAAGTATTGAATTAAGAATCGAACGACACAACACCAAAGAATCAAAAAATAAATCAATCAGTTCAACATAAGCACGTTAGATTTTATTCTCATTGTAAGTAGTGGTAATTATTTTGAAACAAAACTTTAAAATAAACAATAAAAAATAAACAAACATAAAATTCAGTACGTTTTTTACATTTTACAGCAATGTAAACTACTGCTCAGTATCTGGCAATGATTTTTTTTATGACCACAACAGGATTTTTTCACATTTGTGGGAGAACTGAACAGGAGAACTGAATTATTGAGGTAAGTTAAATTGAGCAGACAAACCAAATAAAAAAAAAGTTCCCTTCCATCGCATGAATAGGATATGGGAAAGCTTCTCACATTCAGTGAGTTTTGTTACGTATTCAATTTTCAGAGTTACTTAATGTGATCTACCGTTTTACGACGATTCCGAACGTCGGTATAAGAAGCCTTACCAAACTTGTCGATTACTCTACAGCTGAAAGTGTTCATCAGACACATCGAGATGACCACCTCTCAAATCATGAAAGGGGGCGATATGCGGAACTAAATCAGCGATCATGCGAACGATAGTCTTATTTTCCAACCGTCGTGTCACGATCAGACGTAAGTGAACCGTTATAACATCTAAAAACAAACTACATTCGAAGAAACCTTATGCACCAGAGATTGATTGAAACAGAATAATTTCCTTGGCAGAGTTCGGAACTCTCAAGACTTCCGAAAGAAGCATATAGGATGTTCAAATAAAGAAATAAAGTAAAACTTGGCAATCATTTCGGGATAAACTAGAAAAACGCAACTTATGCACATATTTCTGTAGCACTATGGAAACTACAAGGGAATCGGCAAGAATGTTCAAGATAATAGGCAAGCGTGATGGATGCAACAATAACATTGTTCAAGAGCAGCTCGTCTTACGAATATCTTGCACAAGATGGCATAACTTCACAAATGCAACACAGTCTAAAATAATTCCACGTTCATCTCCAATGCAGGATAGCGTGCCTACGGGAACTTTCTAATTTTTAAAACGATAATATTTTCTCCTCTTTTGCTGGAAACACAAAAACGCTTGTAGGTTCTTATATGCGCGGCGGGATCAATAAGTCTACCTCAAAAATCGCCCGACATAAGCCACTCTATGTGAAGTGGCCAGATTCATAGATACCCTATTTCTTTCTGGGCATCGAAAAGACCTTTAGTAACATTGCCATTGCCATTCAGAAAGCGGTGAGCAACATCAGGCGTAAAGAACCTCAGATAGAATAGTAAACAAAACTACAACCCTTATTGAACAATCAGGACTTCAGAAAAAATTGCATGGTGCCTTCTTCAATGAAAGCCATATTTGGAAATCCCGGCGACCGCGCCGGGCTAAACTTAGATGTTGATACAGGAGTATCAATATCTAAGATGCAGGAGTATCAACATCTAAGATACAGGAGTATCAACATCTAAGACCAGAGGAGATTTGAAGAAAATCGGCAAGAATGACCTATGGCGAAAACAGGAGATTGCACGACAAATGGATTATATATCAGCCACCGCACGTTTAACCATCTGGGCAGGATGACATATTTATTTCAAAAAATTCTAATCAGTGCATAATATTCCCATATAATATTCTCAAGAGAACTCTTCCTTTATTTCTACTGAAAAGAAATAAAAGTGGAAGGCTCAGAGCAACTTTGTGGCGATGAACACGTGCATCCCAAAGGCCGCTCAACACAAACGGTTCTACATACATGAAGTAGTCAGATTCTTAGAGAATCATATACTTGCTTCCTCCCTAGACGTCAAAAACCGCTTTTATTAATTCGAAAAAATACAGAAATATGGAAACGGTGGACGTGAACAAAATTAGAAAAGACTGATGGGACGGCGGACCGCTACCGTCGACTCGAACGAGAAATCTGCAATGCCCATAGTTGAGTTCAGAACTACCAAGATTTTGGAAAAAATTATATAAAATCATCAACGAAACATTTACTGATGGAGGATAAACTTATATTTCATTACATTTCCTTCACAAAAAGTAATTTTTGTACACATTCCTTTAGCACAGTGGAGTTCAGAAGAAATTCGTTAGAAAGAGCTAAATAATGATCAACGGCAAAACGAGAGATGGTACGACAAATGGGTTAAATGTTCAATCAGGATAGGTTCAATAGCATCGCTGTTCATGGAAAAGGGACTTTCGACTGGACTGCTCTTCTCTTCTTGCTGGTCACCTGGACAGGATGGCATAATTTCAAATACGCTACCTGGTGCATAATAACCTCATGTCAATTCCGTGCGGAATATCGATTATTCCTTCGTTTCTGCTGAATAGATCTAAAGGTTTGTGAATGCTCATATGCCTGGGAAACTGGAAAGCGGTCTGGCGGTCAGCATGCGCATGTCGACGCAATATGAAATAGTCAAATTTTTAGAAATCCCTTCAACTCTAACAATATACATTCTGTCAGAAAAGTAGAGGAAATTGATATTTTAAAAAGTCTGCTTAGAGAGATTTTCAAAATTCTTTTTGTTTTCTATACTGACGCGAAGTTTGAGGGTGATGTCATTTATTTTGTTTACAGTGCTTCATTTTATCTGTTTATTCCAAGCGCATTTTACGAATTTATAATGGATAAAATTAATTTGTCACAAATTTTGTATTGCAAAAGGAATTTCGTGTCCTAAATCATTGAAAACTTACGGTGAACCGAATTTTCTAAAAATACATGCATACAAGTGATACAATGAAAACCAACATGATCAAGATATAGTGGAAGATATGCCCCGCTCTGGTGGCCCATCAACATGTCCAAGTGAGGTTAACATCGATAAAGTGAATAGAATTGTAATTGAAAATTATCATTTAAGTTTGACAGAGATAACCAATTCGCATCATTTGTGTTATTTCCACATTATGTAGCGTTATGCAAATTCATAGAAAAAGTGCAAATTTCTGAAAGGATAACTCATAGATTTGCACTATGATAATGCATCATTTCATAGGTATGAAAGAATTTCTGCTCAAAAACTCAACAAATATTATCGAATAACAATTGTATTCGGGTGATATGGCTTTCTTCTCTCTAGAAAACTCAGTACAGCTTTCTGGTAGTCAAATAGGCACCAAAAGGCTGCTCAACATTAACTCATCAACTCCACGTGAAGTAGTCCGATTTGTAGAGGAATTCTTCAAATTTTAACATCTTCTGGAATAGAAGATGAAGCAATAGACAATGTTTTGCAAAAACTGTGCGTTTAATTGCAGTATCATAATCGATAATTGCAGTACCATAATTGGTAAATAACCGCAGAAAAACAGATGATATGAAACAAATGACTCAGCTGTAAGCTTGCATCAAACCCATTCGTTTAAAATGCAACAATAAAAAGATAATTGTTTTGTATTTTGGTACGAATAGCTTTTTTGTATATTTTGTAATTTTAAATTTAAAATATATCATAGTTTAAACTATATTCAAAGAATATCAAATGAAATAATACAGTTACTAAATTTTTCTTTTTTTTTTTTGTTGGTTTTTGTGGATTGAGTTAGGTATTGAAAGCAAATGTCGTTGTTACTTTCTGTAAATAACATGTATAGCATTAAAAGAGTGAAGATAAAAGAAAACAAAGAAGGATGCCAGTAGTAACTGGAAAATTCTTACTACAATCTACGCATTAAAGAATATGTACCGGTTCGTATCATGTGGGTGTTTGTTGTGTCTAATTGTATTATTTACGATAATATGGTTTAAAATTTTAAATCTAAGTGATTAGCTTAATCCTGACGTCCTGATAAGGACACAGGAAATGCATTCTACAAAATTCTCTTCATCTTCACCGTGACCACCACCATAAATTTAATCCTCGCTCTCTTCGTATGTAGGACTACTAGGCGAATAGGCTGGACTAGTAGGGGAGTAGCCATGTGACGGAGCTGTGGGCGAGTACATAGGAGATGCTGGGGAATAGTTTCGTGTTGGTGTGTACGTTGGAGACGTGGGTGAATATTTTGTGCTACTAGGTGAATAGATCGACATGTTGGGTGAGTAACGCGGCGAGGCAGCCGAATAACTGGATCCTGTAGGGCTGTACTGATTGGCAGGTGAATGCTGGGGCGAAGAGGGCGAATACAACGGAGAAGTGGGAGAATATTTGGGTGAAGCTGGAGAATATTGCGGTGATCCTGGCGTGTATTGTGGTGAACCCGGTGAACCATCATATGACGGTGAGGGTGGTGAATATTTCGGCGATGTTGGCGAATATTTGACACCTGTCTGCGAGTAAGCTGGCGAGGCCGGTGAGTAGTGTGGAGACGAAGAGTAATTGGGAGAAGTTGGTGAATATGATGGTGTCACCGGTGTATAAGTGGGTGAGGATGGAGAATAAGACGGTGAATTGGGTGAATAGCATGGTGACGAAGGAGAATATGAGGGACTCGAGGGCGAGTAAGAGGGCGATGTTGGTGAGTATGAAGGAGAATTTGGTGAATAATTAGAAGATGTTGGTGAATAAACACTGGTGGGAGAATACATGTTCGATCCACTGCCCGTGTATGAAGGGCTTGATGATTGGAAATTTGAAGCTGGTGAATACACCGGTGACGATGGGGAATAACCGCTTGTTGATGCTGAGTAACCCGTCGACTGAGGATTAAAATTGGGTGTTGTCGACGGGTAGCGCGGCGATGTTGATCCAAAGGCAGGACTTGAGGGTGAGTAAGTTGGACTTAGAGGAGAATAATTGGGCGAGGCACCACCAGGCGATGACGCCGTGTAATTGGGACTAGTTGGTGAATAAGATGGCGACATACTTGGCGAGGGTGGGAAGAATGGCGACATTGGAGCTCCCGGCGAGCTGGGTGATGATCCGGGATGGGCTGGTGACCAACTGGGAGACATGCCTGAGGCTTCGGAGGCTGCCGAAGGTGAGAAACTGGGTCCGCCAGGAGTCATGCCACTCACTGTAAGTAAAACGAAAAAAAAAAAACATTTTGCGGCTGTCAATTTCTGCCCATTTTGAAAAGATTTTCTGCTCCTAAATTATATTAACTTGTCCGCTTAATTATAGTCTGTTATTCTGCATTGTTGTATTGCAATCCATTGGCATTCGTAGAACGTCACTTCGGAGTAATTTTGCATCTTGTGTGTTATAAATACTTCTAATATATCCATCTTTTTCTATCAGATGGGGTAATTTTAATTGTATTTCCTTTGCTTACTAAAGAAAAAATCAATTTTACACTTTCCTGCAAATAAATTCGTTGATCTCATCGTTGACATTGTGGCATATAATACCAAATTTCCAATGCCCATTATTTAAGCTTATCAATTTCGAATTTCCTTTCCAATCAAATGTCATTCTATTTTTGGGTACTTCGTTTATTCCGACACTTTTTGTGAAGTTTGGCTAAATAAATAAGTGTATATGTATGTGTACATATTCTGTAAAATGAGGTTAAGCGGTAACTTTCAGAGACCTTGCTTTCTTTCATCTAATCACGTTAACTCAACGACAATTTCCTCTGAGTTTTTAATAAACTTCATTGTATTATTGTGGACATTCCCATATACATTTCTATATGCTCTCAAATATTTGGCTAAACCAATTTTAATATATTATGGATTCATTCCGCGAAATGGTATGAAACCTTTGGGGTTTTTTTCTTTTCTTTGAATAAATCTCCTTGCACATATTCCACTTCAAATTTATATCTGATATTCCTCCGACTTTTCAACGAGATATCTTTTGGAGACATTCTGTGATGTTCCATTAAACTAACTTCCACTTAATTTTCGACATTTTCGTACTTCTAAAGTTTTCTCTGTTTTTGCAAGCTAATGATAATAAATTCTTTCTTTTCATTTGAACACAGTTTCATATGCATTTCGATGTATTGTGCGAAGTTCAGTTAAATAAAGTTCCATATATTGTCCTGTTGTCGGCACATTCTGCTAAATTCGGTTAGAAGCTCAGTTAAACGTTCCCCTTTAGAGCACTTCTTTCAACTATATTGCATTACACTCTGCTAAGTGTTTTGTTTAACAAATGTCCGATTATTTGTCATCACCTTTCTATCTTTTGAAGACCTCCGAAGTTTATTTCAACAAATGCCTTTGGACCAAATATTGTCCTTTAGAGCTTTTGGAGTCTACCTTTCCACAATTTCTTTTGAGTGGCGGCGTGTATAATTCTTAAGTTCTGTTCTTTGGTGTCTTCTTTGGATACTCGTTATCCTTTATTCTTTTTAATTTTGTTCAACAAATATCCTGGAGACCAAACATTTCCATTTGAAGTCTTTCCTTTCCCTTCCACTATTTCTCTTTAGTAGCTGCATATATAATTCTTAAATTCTGTCCTTTGGTATTTTCCTTGGATAAATCTTATCCTTTAGTCTTTACCATGTTCTACAATATACGAGGTTGTTTAAACAAAATGTCAATGGATTTTCCGGCATTTTCCGCGAATTAATGTTTGAATTCTTTTTCCTTATGTCTCGGTTTTCGAAGCTTTTTGCGAGATTTTGTTTTTTTGACTCTTCTGGCTCTTCTTCAAATCTCGGGATTATACATAATATTTTAATATTATTTATATACAGCGCTTATAGCGAAGACGGCTATACCGAATGAACTTTTGCAGTCACAATAATTTAAAAAATAGCTATAAAAACAACCTAAAGCATTGTGGGCAAAATAATTTCATACGAACTCTAGCAGTCAAACAGAAACTATATAAATAAACAAAAATGTCAGACAGGGCGGAAATTAGAAAATCTGGAAATTAAAGTATCAAGAGCTTTGATGATGGATAAGGTCGAGTAGAGTCAGCACCAAAACGTATATTGGATTTGTACTCGAGCTGGTTTGTTTTCCGCCAAAAAACAAAGAAACTTCCGAGACTTCCAACATTTTACAGTTACGATGCCACAGGTCTACGATTAATTAATTAAATTGGTAACATATATTAACTTGTGTAAGAGATAAAAGAAGGGGTGGGTCGTTATAACCCACTCTCTATATACGATCTGGCAAAATATTAGGTTGTGCCAAATATTAAGAAGTTCCATTCACAACCATTACCAAGTCTATCAGCCAGCTAGGCAAACGGACATCGCACAACCGATTTAAAATGTCATGTCAATCATTCGGTCAAAATATGATATATATGATATATACCTTCATTCTTTCGGGAGAATGTATACAAATTAAACTACTCAAGAAGAGTATATATGTAAAATTGAAAAAACGTAAATTAATCAGATTTTAAAAACACTAAATAAACAAAACAAATAAATAAATCATAAATGGAAAACAAATAAATAATAAATAGAAAACAAATAAATAATAAATAGAAAACAAATAAACAAATAAGAAATAGAAAACAAATAAATAATAAATAGAAAACAAATATATAAATTGATGCATATAATCGACTGGTGGTCTTTAAATTGCAAGTTAAATAAATGGAGTTAAACGTTAGTTTCGCTTAACAGCGTTCCAAAGATCTAAGTTCATAATTGAATGACAGCTTATCTTTTGTGGAACAGAGCAATTAGCAAAATCGATTTTTAATAAATCACATATCAATCTAATAACTAACTCACTACATAGCACGTTTTCCTTTCGATATAAACTATCGCGTTCGCATATCTTAGAACCGACCTACTGTAACATTAAAAAAATTTCACGTATTCAAAAGTACTTTAGTTATATAGTATGTATATGTTTTTCTTGTTCCAATTGACTTAAAGAGCCCTTTAGCTTTTCTAACTTTTACTTAAAAATTGTTGTGTCCTATGTAACAGAGTGCAATTTTCTCTGTTGAGTGTCTTATACTATAAATTATGATTAAATTAAAAGAAATTTCTACTCACTTGGACCAGATGGCGAAAAATATCTTGGTGTACCACATTGTACCCATGGAGTCCTTGGTGGAGACATACTGGGCGTAGCCACAGCTCCAAAGAACATGGCTGATCCACCCAACATGCTGGAACCCAAAGTATTGGCAATTTCTATGCCATAACGACATTTTTCAGCATCCAAGAGCAAATCGAAACAACCTATAACGAAAAAAAAATACCAAAAATATTATAAGAAACTTTTGTCGTTTTTATAGCATTCCGAAATCTTACCTGTTCCCATTTTCGGCAATTGACCCATAATAATATTCTCCGATACACCTCTCATAGGATCTGTTTCGGCATGAGCAGAAGCATCTAACAGCACATCTACGGTTTCTTCAAATGAACACCTCATGAGAGCACCAGTGTCCTGTCTATTGATACCGTGACGTGTGATGGCCATCAAGTGGCCCTTGGCTGTCATTACGTCACACAACAAGGCCAAGTGACGATAGTTTACATAAAGACCATAGAACTGCAGCACAGCGTTCATTTCCTTTTCCACCGATTTACGCACAGCCTCAATACCCAATACTTGGAAAATCTCACAAATATCGTTTGACGATGTTCTCACAGGGTCTACATCTCGCTCGGAGAGTACTTTCATCATGGACGTACCGTCAGTTTCCAACAACCATTCGCCAATCGCCTTGAATTCTCCCGTTTCCGTAATGACGATACGTTTCTTACTGTCCGTTTGCGGCAAATGCATATACACTTTGCCAATGGCTTCAATGCCCTGCAGTGTCATGTCAGACAACATATTGGCCTCAATGCAACGCAAGAACATGTCATCTTCCATCTTGTCCACCGCCTCGTCTTCGTCTTGGAATTTATTCTCCTCATTGTTCATGATACGAATACGCAACACCAGCTTATCGGCGTTGTCGTCGTTGAAAATACAGTTGAGATCGTCACCAAAACCGGCATTGATCTTCTCCGCAATCTGTTCCATAGTCAATTTCTTATCTGTCATACGTTTGCGATCCAATTCAATACGCAACAGCCATGGCGAGATGCGAGTGGGGTCAAAATCAGGCATTTCATAGTAGACATTTACGAATTCTTGATCTTCTGCGATAACGGTGCGTTGAGGATCGGGATCATAATAGATTGCAGTGTTGGCTGTCACCTTACGCAATGTGGTATGTTCCAGACGGCACAAAACATTTTTGGCCTTTTCGGCATCTCTGGCAGCGCCACCCGTCAAAAAGACAGTAAGCGAAGGAGCTTTGGGCTTCTTCGAAATATTGATAATTTCCTTCAAACGCGGTACACCCAAGGTTACGTTCTTCGACGATACACCAGCAAAATGGAAAGTATTCAGTGTCATTTGTGTGGCAGGTTCACCCAAACTCTGGGCAGCCAAAGCTCCTACCATCTCGCCGGGATTGGCCTGCGCCTGTTGGAAACGCGTTTCAATTTCACCAATCAACCATTCAAATGCCTCTGTTGACAGACGAAATTCTTCAGCCACATACTTGGTACACAAAGTCGATCTGACCAAACACTGGAACAGTAATGTGGCGTTTTCGTTGGCCTGCTTGGAGAGACGATCGCTGCCCACCACAATAACGCACCGCTGCAAGAGGTCACGAACACCATTGATCACTCTCAGTGGTGATAAGTCTGTAGGCATTCGTTTGTTGATATGGAAGATTTTCTGGACATTCCAGATCATTCTCTGTAGATTGCAAGGAAGTACGACCTTAGAGTCACCGTTAGGGAATATTTCTCTTAGAGCCTCTCGATCCCGACACAGCTGATCCCACTCGATTTCCAATTCGGGCAAAGCGTTGCCACTTTCACTCAGTTCCTTTATGACCTCATCTGTGAATACCTTGCGCATATATCTCTCGTTGGACCAGTCAAATTTGAATCTTTTCTCGAATGATTTATTCGATAGCTTAACTGTAGGCAAATTCTGGAACTCTACAGTTTCACCAGCTAAACCGTCCTCTCCATAACGCAGCTGAATGAGCTGACCCACCGAGTTACGCACGGTACCATCGTAGTTTACCATTACAGATTCCATAGCCTTTATAAGACGACGCTGGATGTAGCCAGTTTCAGCAGTTTTTACAGCAGTATCGATAAGACCTTCACGACCACCCATAGCGTGGAAGTAGAACTCAGAGGGTGTCAGGCCGGCAAGGTATGAATTTTCCACGAAACCTCTGGATTCAGGACCGTAATCGTCTTTAATGAAATGGGGCAGAGTGCGCTTGCGGAAGCCGTAAGGGATTCGTTTACCTTCAACGTTCTGTTGACCCACACAAGCAATAACCTGGGAGATGTTAATATTGGAACCCTTAGAACCCGACACCACCATAGCCTTTAAACTATTGTACTCAGTCAAGGATTTCTTAGCAGAGCCACCAGTCTTGTCACGAGCATCGTTTAGAATACGATTTACTTGATTCTCGAAAGTCTGACGCAGCGTATTACCCGGTGTGGGTTCCAGTTCCATGTTGTGAGCTTTCTGAATAACGTTGATGACGTCGTCTTTAGCTTTCTTAATGGCCATCTGAATCTCGTTATATGTCTGAGGATCGGCAATTGTGTCACCAATACCGATACTGTGGCCCTCCAACAACAGCCAGTTGTTAATTACAGTCTGAATGTTTCCGTAAAAACGACCTGCAATTTCATGACCCAATTCCAAGAAGACGATGTGAAGCAAAGAACCAGCCGAAGTACCCAGTGTCTTTTTGCACAAGATGCCCATAATCAGCTCACCGTGCTCTACCATTACTTTGGTGTCACCAGGTGAAATCCATTTGTAGGGACCGTCATCCTCGTCGTCAGGGTGAGTGGAGTGAGTACGGATCATGTTTACGTTACCGGGAATGATTAGGGTAAATATTTGTTTACCCGTCCATAAAGGCTTAGGTTTCAGAATACAGGGCTGGGGCATTTTACCATCCCAAGTCGGCAAGAACATCAATAGGTTCATCATTTGTTCACGCGTAATGAAGACATCACGTTTTGTCATTTTACGTACAGCTGTCAGCGTATCCTGCACAATACCCATGACAGGTTTATTGGCCTAAGAAATTGCGAATGGAAGAAGAACAAGGATAAGCAAAAAACAATATCAATAAAAGAAATAAAAGAAAATGGAATTAATGTAGATGTGAAAGAAATTTAGACTCCTGTAGCAATGTTTGTTCGAAAATTCACTCAAGTTTTAAATTTCGGCCAATAATTCAGAAAATATTGCGCTACATCGAAGAATAACGCTTTTTCACCGCTGAACAACCTATTCTATCGAAAAGTAAAGTTAAGAGGGCAAATTCGTCGAAAAAAGCCGGATTTGTGAAAAGTAAACTCATGGACTTTACACTACGATAGCGCACCATATCACAAGGCTACCATTGTAAACGAATTACTGGCCAAAAACCAATATATACTCGAAAAACTACCGCATTCGCCTGATATGGCTTCTGTCGACTTTTTTCCCTTTCCAAACTTCAAACTTCGAGGCTCCCGCTTTCAGTCGACAGGAAACATAAAAGGGGATTCGTGGTGGTAACTGAAGTCTTTTTCGAAAAATACGCTCAAAACGCATAAACGTTATTTCGAAAGGGGCATTCTTTAACGGCTATACAATACATTTGAATGAGTAATATTTTGCCCTTTATTAATTTCTATTTTTA
>JAHXMU010025804.1:0-37226 GCA_019455685.1 Philornis downsi | reverse complement strand
CTGCTGGTGTTGATGGGGTTGTGTAGCATGCTGCTGTTGCTGGTAATAATTCGGAGAAGTTCCATCATAGGCAGTGTATCCCGAGTTCAAATGATGAGCTTGCTGGTGATGCAGAGGGCCATGTGTCATGACGCTGGCATTGGGAAAATACGCATTCGGATAACCATTGGCGGCAGCCATTTCGGGGCCCATTGCACCTGCTGCCGCATGATAAGTATTGGAATGATGTGGATGATGATTGCCGTACATGCTGCTAACGTCCATCATGTTTGCTAACTAACTAAGCGAGAGGAGCCACAATGCACCCGGGTACTTTGGACAACCGGTTGGCAAGATGTTGTCTACGACTTTAACACGAAAAGAAACACTATGGAACAATTGAATTACTTATTACTTTTTGATTATACTTTGCTTTAATTGCTATAAATACTTTTATTATTTTGTAGGCAATTTTTGATTTGATTTACAACTGCACTAGAGAATATTTTTGATTAATTTTATGCTAATTCTTCTTACAAAAGTAGTCTTCACATTAAGAATTCATTGACATCTTGCACATGGACTTATTTTTTTTTTTTCTTAATATTCTTTCATTTATTCATTTGTAACTAAAATATCCACAAGTTTTCAGTTACAAAACGTTAGATTTTTTTTTTATTTTAAAAAACCCGTCGCTAGTTTGTCGTCATACGTGAGTGTCGCAACAATACGTACTCTATGGAGGAAATGCAAACAACAGTCGGTTGGCTTCGTTCATTCACATTCACAACAGTATAATATTTCGCTTCTAACTACGAACATGTGTGCGCACAATATCGAATAACGTTAGTCGTCCCGCGTGAGGGCAATTCACAACTGATTCATCATTCAGTGAAGTGGCCCATATGACGAGGGCGACGGACAAACAACACAATCGTTCGCTTGCTGGCTCACTCGATCGCACAGTTTGCCCAGTCAGCAGCAGCAACACAACAACAACCACCAGCGGCGGCAGCTCTAACAGTTGTTAGTTGGTGAGTGGTGGTATGATGGTGTCTCCGGTTCCATTGCTGTTGTTGTTTCATTACGTTTATCATGGACGCATTCGTTATTTCAACTCCGCCCTATTTCGCTTACGCACTATGGCTGGTTCATTTTCACTGTGTTGTGTAAACTGTTGGCGTATTAGCAACCATCTCTTTCATTTTTTTTTTGTTAATTCCTTCATTTTATCTTGCCAAATATTTCCACGAATTTATGCGTTTTTTTCGCTTTGTGAATTATTAGTCACATTCACCATGTCTTTTTCGTCGTATGTCGCAATAGTTGTAGCAGTCGTGGCATTACATTGAGGTGTTGTTGTTAGGGTAGTTCTTCTAACAGCCATTACTAATAATGGGAGCCGTCGATTTTGCTGTTCAAATCTTTGCTGTTTTATTTCGAATATAATAAATGATTTCAATTGTATAAATTTTAGTCAAAATGTTGTGGACATTTGTTAGCTATTATAATATTATATTTTTTTACAACGTACAGAATGGACTACACCCCTCTATTCATTTGAAACATATTTCGCAAGAGGATGACGAAAATGTAATAAAACTAGAAGTAAAACGACTATTAAAATTTGTAAATTTAACTTTTATCAGAAGTGCGATATATTAGAAATTCTTAGTTACAGCCATTTATGTCCACATTTAAATTTTGAGGATTTTAACGTAATTGGAGCTTTTCGTGTTTGCGTTTCTGAAAAGAACAGCTTAGGGGTGGAGAATTCGAAGTGGCGTAAATATAATAGATATAAAATTTTTACACACAAATTTTAGCACAATCAATAAATAAATGAAAGAAATGATGTTCACTAAAATAACTATAATACTCAAAGCCAAAACCAGACTAACACATACAGGAATACCACAATTTAACGTATTTTTAAAACATTATTAAAATTTAAAATTTGTTTTATTCTTTTTTTTTTTGCTTTTGTTATCCGATTAGTAACCATCGTAAAAATCTTTGTCTATGTAAGAATCCATCCGTCCGTTCGTAGAGATCGCGTAGAGATCGCACCGATAGAGTCAGGAGCCAAAAGTTTACCAAAAAACTGCCTCAAAGTCGTTACTAGATTGAGTTCGAAATTGAAAAAAATCAACACAGTAAGAACAAGAAATGGTCGTAAAACGACTGAGCCCATCTCTAGAAAAAAAACACATTTTCCAGGAGTTGTTTTAAATATTTTATCAATTATTCGTTATACAGGGTGGCGCAATAGAACGTGCATATTTAAAATATATGTAGATTAAAAAATAAATACAAAAGGTATGGTTAAAATAAATCTAAGGCATTGTAGAGTAATAAATGGAGTTTATTTTTTAAAAATAACATCATCTAAATGGTTACCCTCTCTACGACGGCACTCCTCTAACCGCAAACGAAAATTATTGAAAACTTTCTTCAGTAATACTGGTGTAATGGCTGCCATTTCACCACGGATATTCTCCTTGAGCTGAATGATGTTTCTTGGATTATTACTGTAGGCTTTGTGTTTGAGGTATCCCCACAAAAAAAAGTCAAGAGGCGTCAAGTCTGGACTACGTGGGAGCCATGGGATATCACCTCTTTTCGAAATCAGTCTGCCAGGGAACACCTGCTTCACCACCGCCATAGAGTCATTTGATGTGTGACAGGTAGCTCCGTCTTGTTGGAACCAAGTTCTGGAATTCACTATTCTTGAACTTTCAATTTCTGGAGCCAAAAATCCGTCCAACATCTCAAAATAGCGTTCCGTATTAACTGTGACGTTTTGGCCCCGCGCATTTTCGAAGAAAAAAGGACCAATTATTCCTCTGCCAGAGATTGCTGCCCATACTGTCACTTTAGGACTATGCAATGGTTTCTGGTGTTTGGTTTTGGGATTTTCACTGTTCCAGTAATGACAATTTTGACGGTTTACGAACCCATTCATAAGGAAATGAGCTTCGTCAGAGAAAAGGATATTGTCAAAATTGGAAAATCGATTAAGCATTTCATTAGGAAATGCGAGCCTTGCTATGAAGTCAGACTCCTTCAATTCTTGTGTTAATTGTAGCTTATATGGATGCAGTTTAAGATCCAATGTTAAAATTCATTGCAAACTTCGTCACGATAATTGTAAGACAGACGATCTCTTGCGAGTCGACATTTGTGGATTTCCTCGTACTGACTCCATAACTCTCTCAACATTGTCTTCGGTCCTAAATGTTCTTGGGCGACCATTTGCTTGCGGTTTAAATGTTGAACCGGTCTCTTCCAAACGCTTTACCCATGTTTTAATTAAATTAGCACTCGGAGCTTCACTAATTCGCCGTAGTCCATATTCAGCACAATATAGTCGCCTAGTAGCAATATATGAACGAGAGTTCTCGTAAAATGCGTGCACGCAAAATGCGCGACGCTTCCCGTCGAAGTGATTCATAGCGACTGAAACTCAATGAGTCCGCCAACCCAACGATGTAGCCGCCCCCCCGCCCGCGCCTTTTCTACCCCGCAAAAAAAGATGATGCAATATGCACGTTCTATTGCGCCACCCTGTATAACAAGTAACATACAGTGGTGTTGTCTAAGTACTGGAAATAAGCATTCAAAATGTACTAAAAGTAACCATTTTTTCGGGAGAACGAGCAAGGTCGATATACACGTCTGATCGATTTCGTTATTGATAAGACCAGTTATCTGTCAGCATACATATGAACCGCAAGTGGAAGAAATAATTCCATTAGGGAGAAGCTTCCCATGCAAGGCTGAACCAAGCTTTTAAATAACTGACATCTTCATTGTTTTCTTTTTTTTTTAGCTATTGTACCATTTGTTTATTAATTCAATTTTATGTATAGAGTGACGCACCGATCGCACTACAATAAGAAATTCAAATAACTTTTTTTTAACGTTTAAATTTTATTTCATATAACTAGTTGGTTTTGAAGATGATACATCGTATATCAAGCCTATAGGTATACTCATTCAAGCACATGCGATATCTGAAAAGAAAATTTTTCGGTCTGAAGGGTTGAAGTCAAGATCGGCCCAATTATGGTTTTAATGAACTACTTCAATTCAGTCAAGCTCCTTGGTATCGTTTTCTACGCCTTTTGCTTGACATAGCCCAGGTCAAGTGTCCTTGGGGGCCAGCGCAAAATGGAGTTTACAGACGTTTGACAATTTTCCCCTTAACCAGTCTGGTTATGTGTGCAGCTGAACCATCTTGCTGGAACCAAATGCTGTTGAAACGGCTACGTCTTCGGTCCAGTTCTGGGTAAAAATACCCCTTTAACATCTTTAAGTAACGATCCCCACTGACAGTTGACAGTAGCACGACTCGTATGGTGGTAGCTAACTGATGCTGAAAAAGGTCTTCCAGGTTATAATTTCTTTTTCCAAATTTACTGAGCGCTTGTTTATTGAAAAATTGTTTTCAAAAATTTACCATTTATTTGCTAATTGCAGGCAATATATACGATGGCGGTCCAAAAACTAGCCGACCTGACGTACAGATTTGTAAGCATGTAAAAAATTGGTAAGAGTTATGTAATTCAATATTTCAGTCTGAAATGTCTCAGTTCTACCAATATTAAAACCGATTTAGATTCTACTCTGGGAAAGTCTGCTCCTTCGTTTATGACTGTAAAATATTGGGTAGCAGAATTTAACGACGAACACCTTAGTGGTCGACCAATTGGGGTGTCCACGCCAGACACGGTTAAGAAAATCAATAAAATGATATTGGGTGATCATCGTCTGAAGGTGCGTGAGCTAGCTAATATTATAGGCATTTCAAAAAGTGCTACACATCGTATATTGCCCAAAGATTTGAGAATGAGAAAACTGTGCGCAAGATGGGTGCCGCGCTTGCTTTCAATATAGTAAAAACATCATCGTAAAGATGTTTCAGGTGTATTTTTGGCTATGTTTCACTGCAAAAAAGCCGAATGTTTGCGCCGATTTATAATTATGGATGAGATGTGCACAAATTGTCGCATATCCCCATTCGAAGAAGGCAGAAGTGATTGTGGAAAAGCGATTGCAGCCAGAAAAAGGTGACGGCTTGGTGTGCATTATGATCTGGAGGTGTCATTGAGCCGTATTTTTTCAAAAGTGCCGCTGGAAAAACGGTTGCCGTCAATTAAGAGCGGTAAGGTCGTATGACAGGTGCCTTTTTTCGGCCTGCAAGTAAAGATTATGAACTGAACGATATGTGGCTTCAACAAGACGGTACTACGAGCCAAACAACACTATCGATTTTGGCTTTGTTGCATGAGAAGTTTCCAGAAAACGTAATTTCACGTTTTGGCACCACCAATTGGCCACCGAGATCATGCGATTTAACGCCGTTAGACTTTTTTTGTAGGGCTACATCAAATACCGTGCTTACACGGAACATTTGGTCGAAAAATACCTCAAAAGGATCCACTGCTGATCCCAACCCAGAGGCGGTCATTTAAATGACATTGTATTTCGTTCATAATGGCAAGGTCCAGTCATTATAATGAAATAAAAGTTTCATCTAAATCATCGCTTTATGTATATTTTATTTAGCTTTACTTTTGAATCCAAAAAATGGATAGATAATTATTATTTAATTACAAACAATTTTATTATAGCATAAAACAAAAAAGTCTTTTGTAAATATACAAAGTAGTTCATAACAATATATAAAAAACATAGAAATATTTCTAACTCTACATTCTTCCATTAACAAAACCTTTAATTCCTTAAAAAGTGGCTGAAAAAAAAATAATATAATTAATTTTTGTTCCCAATGGCTTTACATCTTAAAATTTGCATTAATAACTAAATATAATATTAAAACTTAGTTGAGGCTCCGTTCATATACTTTCCTTCTGATATCAGTGATATCAATTACAGTGAACTGATCAAATTAGACCATATTTTAGGGAAAATATATGGTACCCATTCCTGGTTTTTTGCCACATATTATTCTTATTGCTTTGTGCCTGACCGTGGCGCGATAGTGACTATTGTTCGCATGATCGTGGGTTCAATCTCGCAGGCAGCCCCTTTCATTATTTAAGCGGTGTTCAACACGATGTGTCTGTCGAACACTACGAGTACTAGAATAATCAACAAGTTTGGTAAACGTTTCTCAAACTGTAAGGTTCAGAATCGTCGTTAAACTGTAGGCTCCGTTGAATGAGACTAAAAACTAAATGCGTGCAAGCTTTTTGTTTATTTATCATTTTTATTTTAAGCTTTATATGATCCTATTGTGTTCTTTGCAATTCCCTAGAGATGCTCAATAGGAAGTATTTAATTCTCCTAAATCCAGAATTTGATTAATCTACAGCGGTGCTTCAGATTATTGCCGTGCATAAAATCCCTTACTAGAGGCGTTTCTTTCTCGGCAATAGTATTTAGGCATATCCACGTAGTCTGCAGCACACATTTAATCACTTATACAGAGTATCGCACCGTCACCTGGTGACGAAAAACACTTCAAAATCTTCAATGATCTCCCATCATGTTCGCTGGTCTTTTTTGTATATTTAAAATGAAATTCCGTATTTTTTGGCCTCCATACAAAAGTCAGAATATAGCACATTATTCCAATTATTCTGATGCAGGTTTTATCTTGTAAACACCAATCTTTTTTATGTTTTGTTTGCTTAGAAAAGGTGCCTTTGTTGGGCTCCTACTTATCAAATCAACTTTGTTTATTATATGTCTGATTGTGCGACTTTTAATTAGTGCAAGTAATTTCTTTCGAGTATTATCTGACGACTTAAAGGGCTTATTTTTGGAATTACAAACTATGTTCTTATCGGTTTTGAAACCACTAAATGGATGTTTTACACTTTCCATCTCCTATTTCGGGGCTACTTCTGGCATGAATTGTAATGAAAGCCTTTATTTTGGGAAACTCTATCATACCTCTGGTGTCACTCATAGATTTTCCATTGTTTCTTAGGCTGAGAATAATTTCTCTTTCTTCAGCAGTTCAGTGAGTACAACGACCTATATTAAATCACAAATATCCGAACAAATATCAACTAAATATAAATAATTAATAGTTTATCATGGTTTGCAATTATTTGCTTTTGTTTTGTGTACACGGCGTCTAAATATGATAAACCGTTTTGCTTAAAAACAAAGTGAAGATGTTTTGTTCTCATTATTTGTTTCAGCTCTTTTTTACACGTCTTTGCAAAAAAAAAAAAATCACATTTCATAGGGAATCTTGAAAAGCAATTTGTGTAATGAAATACCGTTGAATTTCCAACTGTATCACAGTAAACGGCAGTAAATTAGATACTCGTATTAAATACTCGTGTAGTACATATGCAAGTTGTTAAATATACCAGTTCTTATTTTTTTGCCATCACGGTATGTATATGGTTATCGATTTTTCGGTTTCAAAAATAAAGTTAAATAAAACACTGAAACTTGTATTTCATTATAATGATTGGACCTTGCCATTATGAAATACAAAGTCATTTAAATGTCTGCCTCTGGATTGGTTGTAGCCGCGAATCCTTTTGAGGGTGGTTTCGACCACTTTTTTATACATTTCAGGCGGTATCTCGGCGATAACTTGACGAATGTTAGTTTTCAAATATTACAACATTTGGAGATTATCTATGCAAACACGGTGTTTAACGTAGTCCCACAAAAAGTCCCCAAAAAAGTCTAATGGCGTCACATCGCTTGATTTTGGTGGCCAATTGATATCGCCAAAACGTGAAATTACACCTCCTGGAAGTTTCTCATGCAATAAAGCCAAAATTGGTCGTGATGTGTGGCAGGTGGCACCGTCTTGTTGAAACCACATATCATTCAGTTCATAATCTTCATTGCAGGCTGAAAGAATCGGTTATCATACGGCCATACCGCTCTGAATTGACGGTGACTCGTCATTATCGAAAAAATATGGCCCAATGACATCTCCAGACCATAATGCGCACCATACCGTCACTTTTTCCGAATGCATTGGCTTTTCCACAGTCACTTCTGGGTTCTCTGTTCCTCATATGCGACAATTTTGCTTGTTGGCGTAATCACCGATTGAGAAATGAGCTTCATCGCAAAAGAAAATTTTGTTCGGTCACATTCGAATCAGTACTTTTTAGTAAGTTTTAAACGTTTTTAGGCATTCTTCGGTTGTTAAAAGACCATATTCGTAAATGGTAAACCTTTCACAAAATAAATATCATTTCAGGTGACAGGTATTTAACAGCTGACAGCCTTGCCAGACTCACGGTTTTGAAATCATTAAACGGGTAATCCTATATTATGAAGAAATTGCGAATAATCAGAGGTAGTACGACTTTTGCGTAGTTGAACCTTTCATATTGTGGAATAACAAATAAATAATATTTTGCTTCTTCTGATCTGTAATTTTGCTTTTCCTCGACTTACAGATGCTTTGAGGGAATTTTCAATTACGAATTCATAATCTACAACTTTTTGTTAATATGAAACCAATGAGGACAATGACAAATATGTAAAACTATCGAAAGTGATATTTCTCTTACTCAGTTCAGGCAAATAATAAACGGCGCACCTGTGAATTCATGTGAATAGATAAATGTTTATGTGCGGAAAACCTGATTTATAAATATAAAATTTTTGTTTTCTTTGACTTTTCGCAGGTGACGCCCACTTGTGAGTGTGCAACGCAGCAAATTCTCTAGTGAACGTCCACAAACAGCAAACTTATGACAATGAGCATAACCACAAGCCCACATATTAGTAGATGTATCAGATGCATTTATTAAACTAGTAAGTCAATGTGAGCAGTGAGCCAGTATTTTTGTCCACAGTTTGTGGTCATGAGTTCCTTCGAATCGATAATTCCCAATGGATATTTGCAAACAAATACAATAGCAGCGGGAAGACAGATAGATGGACAGCTCAGGTACGCCTTTAGCTGCTATCCAACTAATATCTGTCCTGTCTTATATGCTGGTTACTCATGTGACAGCTATGCTGACTTGCCGGTCGTACGCGATGGCATACTCGATGCTTGGAGCTAAGCATATGTGTGCAGCAATACCACGAAATGGTTCATAGACTCTGTGGGTTGGCTTCGTATTCTAAGATATTTTGCTACCATTTCATGCGAGAATATGAATCGTTGTAAATTTGGAATGCAGCAGCATTTGCGAGTAGGTGCAGTTCCAGCATAAAGATGTCATGTAATTGACAGTTTGGTTTAAACCACAATTGAACACATTCATCCCCATACGTATCTTTTGCAATTCAAACATGCTGCCATCTTTTATCGTATATGGATGGATAAACTCACCGAATAACTATTTTCTTTATACTTGTGAAATATGTATATTTAAGGAATTTCTTCTTCTCAAATATGTCTTCTTTAAAAAGGCAAAAAAAAAGAAGAAGAAGAAAAAAAAACAACTTGATTGACATGTTCAAAATACGAAACACTCTTTAGAATGTCATCCTTGTTTCGCATTTCCTCTTTTTTAGTTCCATTCATCCCCTTGCGTTGTATATGAGAGTATGTACTCATCTTATTTATTTTTTCTGTATTTTATTAGATTATTTCATTTCCATTAAAAGAAGAAATTTTGCTTTCTAGTCGTCGTTCCTTTTGTGCTTGGACATTTGTTGTTGCTCCTGTGGTGATCTATTACATTTTTGGACAGGACCAATTAATAGCAACACAATGTTGAATGTGCTTGTTGTTGGTGGAGTTGAAAGGGTCCTTTTGTATTACAATCACATCACACATGTGAGCAGGAAAACTGAGTGTTGATGGAATTAAGGATATTATACTGTAACTACAAATATTGTACAAAGGGAGCAGCGATTCAAGATAACTTTATCCGCTCATTGTATAGCCAGATGTATTGCTATGTACAGCCAGATATAAGAAATTGAAGAACCGAAAGGCCATATTGTTCTGAAACTTGTAGAATACTAAAATATTCATTTGTAATCTGCTCCAATTTTGTTAGCCCAACATTATCTGAAATTATTTTAGCTCAATTCACACACAAAGAAAAACTTGCTAAGATAGTCATTTGTAATCATAGTCGGGATTCAACTGGATATAGTAAGGTGTACTAAGTGTGTCAATTTTCTAGTTTTCTTTTTCAATCAATTGTCCTGACCATTTACATAACGAGGTGTCGGTCACCCTCCTCCATATACCCTTTACCTCATTGCGGGATAAATAGACGCGTTGTAGAATTTATATGCATTCGGGTAATGTTCCTTAGATTAGGCTGCTGTTGTGTAGAAAGTAGAAGACTGAAGCATTTTATTTCGTGCAGTCTATAATCGATGACCGATCTGAATTTTGAAAATTGCAGCGACTGACTGTAACAAAATAAACGAAATGGGTCTCCAAATTAAAAGGAGAATCTACCACTGACTGTAAACAAAATAAACGAAATGGGTCTCCAAATTAAAAGTAGAAAAAGTTTCTGCGTTTCTACGAAATGTTTCGATGACCGATCTGAATTTCGAAAATAGCAGCCACTGACTGTAAACAAAATAAATGAAATGGGTCTCCAAATTAAAAGGAGAAAATGAATGGTTTCCACCTTTTAATTTGGAGACCGATTTCGTTTATTTTGTTTACAGTCAGTGGCTGCGTCCAAAGCTCAGTCCAAATTAAAAGGAGAAAAAGAAGGGTTTCTACTTTTAATTTGGAGACCCATTTTGTTTATTTTGTTTACAGTCAGTGGTTGCGATTTTCGAAATTCAGATCAGTCATCGAATATAGACCGCACGAAAAAAAATGCTTCAGTCTTCTACTTTCTTCCACGAATTCGTTTAGGCCCCTACAACATTCAAACATGCCGTCATCTTTTTTGTGCATACATAGCAAAAAAATTGCTTATATAGGGACTGTATTAAATTTCTTAAAAATTTTACCGAATTTTTCTAATATTCTAATATTCTATTAATAAACTGAAGATTGTAGTTGGCAGATACCAAATAGACAAATTAATTGATGGGCAAACCTAACCGTTTATGTGGTTAGTAATAAATACCGGAACTAATTCGGTATGTAATGAGTGGATAGAAACCGTTTTTGACACACCGTCTCATCTGATGATGACGGCTTATGACACTGCGAATCATAGGTATAGTAAAGGGTGTGCTAGGACTTAGCCTCCCTAGAACGTTTTTAGCACCCACCAGGATTTTCAGGTTAGGTGCATTGAACAAATTAAGACCCCCTACCCCTCGCCAAAATGAATGAATGAATTTAGCGCCCCAGAGAGAATTTATTGATACGTCAATGATGTAAATATTACCCATGATGATGGATAAGTAAGCTGCGGTCCGGACAAACTTGTAGTGAATAAGTTGATAAGTTTTCCGTTAGTATTTTTCGTGGTAATTGCAACCATTTTTTCGTGCTGCGAGGGTGCTTCCAAAACTAGCAGACCTAACAAAGAAGACACAAAAAAATTGGGTCAAAATTTTCGTTAATTTTTCAACATAATCTCCTTTTAGTTCAATGCGCTTTTACCAGCGATATGCAATACTTCCATACCCTGCTTATAGTAAGAACTCTCAAACTCCTTAAAATAGCCATCAACCGCAGACTCCACTTCTTCGTTGTTAGCAAATTTTTTACCACCAAGTCATTTTTCCAAGTTTGGAAATAGCAAATAGTCCGAAGGAGCTGAATGTGGTGGATAAGTTGCGGGATGAATCAATTCGAATTTTAGGTCATTAATTTTTGCCATCTCAGTAGTGGATGTGTGAACTGGACCATTGTCTTGATAAGACAACACGATCTTTTTGGACAAATGTGACCTTTTTTCCAGAATTTCATCACCTAAATGCAGCAATAAATTAGCAGAATATTCGTAGTTTTTACATTCTGGAGACAATCAATCCCTAACGCATCCCAAAATATAGACACCATGTCCTTGCCTACAGATGGAACCGTCTTCGCCTTCTTTGAAGACGATTCTCCCATTCTAGGCCACTGCTTTGGCTGTTTCTTTGTTTTAGGTGTGAAGTGGTGAATCCATGGCTCATCCATGGTTATAAACCGACGCAAAAATTCAGCTTTATTGCGGTGAAAACACTCTACTGAAACATCTTCGCGACGACGCTGTTTTTGCTATATTGAAAGCAAGCGCGGCACCCATCTTGCGCACAGCTTTCTCATCTTCAAATCTTTGGTCAATATACGATGTGTAGCACTTTTTGAAATGCTTATCATATCAGCTAGCTCACGCACTTTCAGCCGACGATCATGCAATGCCACTTTGTCGATTTCTTTTACCGTGTCTGGCGTGGACACCTCAATTGGTAGACTTCTGCGGCCTTCGTTTCAATATTTTACAGTTATAAACAAAGGAGCAAACTCCCCCAGAGTAGAATCTGGCTCGAATTTAATATTGGTTAGACTGAGACCTTTCAAATGGAAATATTGAATTATAAAACGGTAACCAATTTTTTCCATGTTTACGAGTTCATTGAGATCGTTTATTTTTGATGGTTCAAATAAAAATACTAAACGACGTGGGGCTTGAAACTTGAAACATATGCTTTCCACTTGTCATCAAAATAGTTTTATTTCAAACTACTCGTAATTTCAGAAATTCTCCAAAGAATAATCAAATCAACTTGTGATTATATTTGTGCTAATACATGATACTACCGCCTACTACCTGGACGAAGCCAAATTTAAAAAATGGAGAGCTCTTCATGTGCCGGCCAAACACACTGAACTGATTACAGTTGAAATTCGAATAATGAAGCGGTGACAAAATTCAATTGGTGGTGTTTTCTACAGCAAATATGTTGAGTTGCTAAATTAATTACTTTCAAATTTGCTATAAATTTCATTATTTTATTCTAACAAATCACTCAAAAATTTGATCGAATGTAATGGAAAAATATGTTTTCTTTAACTTTGTTCAAATATTCAAGACATTTATATTCTCCGCCGATTTTGGAAGCAGAAAACCCATTTCTTATTACTTCCCTTGTGAGGAAAAGAATGTCACGTTTCATAATTGCTACGCTATTCCGTCTGCACAACGTGGTAAGGACCGCTTAAAGAAATAATGGTTCGGGGATCGAACTTATGATCATATGCGCTATGTAGGTAGTCGCATATGTTAATCATCGTGCCATACTCGCTAACAATTTTGATTGGCGTTTGCCTAATTCCTTTGCATAGAACGCGTATGGAGTGTCATAGAGAGCGTAGTAAATCGAGAGGCCTTTACCAACAAGTGATCTCTAGGAAAGATATGAATCCAGAAGTACTCGTATATGGAATAAATTAGGTAATTTGTATGTGATTTACCAGAACCTGTGGTATAATTGATCGAGTTTTTCACATTTTATTAACCTGTGGTGTTAACCGATCGAGTTTTTCACAATTTATCAAGCATTAAAGGCCGGAGTTATTGCAGCCTACGTTTTAGGGTTGACTAGGAGAAAATTAAGTTTAACTAAATCAGTCAATTTGTATGAGAAATACCCGAATGGACACGGTACCGTAGTCCATATTCATTGTCGAAACTAAGTTTATCGAACTCATGACGTGTACCAAACTTAGTTGAATTCAACGTAACTATTTGAAGGATGTGAAGCTAAAAATATATGGGATAAATCGGTCACTTATATGGGAGGTAACAGAAGAGGCATGGCTGTTTGATCGATTTTGTCTCAGATTTTGCCAGGTACTACAAAGCAATGCAATTAACAAAAGTTTAGATTGCTGCGGGCTACGAATTTAGAAGTTACAGGAAAGAATTGAATTTATAAAACCCGACATTTTATATGGGAATTACCAGAAGGATTTTTAGACACTAACTAGTCAAACTCCTAGCTTGGATCAAATTTGACTGAATTTAGTGTTGCCTTAGAGAAGATGTAGACCGAAGAATGCAAGGATTTAATCCCTCTTTTGTATTTGAGATACAGTTTTGTCATAATTTAACCAAGAATTAAAATTAAAGTAATGGATAAAAATTCAGATCGCTTCAGTCTTCGTATTTGGAATTACAGCGAAAAAGTTCAATTTTGGAAAATCACGTATTTGTATATCAGACATAAATTTACAATTCAATCCCTTGCAACTATATGAAAAAAAATTAGGATATGCAAAGTTTTAAGAAGTTTTATAAGGCAGTTATCATATCTACCAGCCAGCAGATCAGCCGGTCGACCAGTTCGACATCGCTCAATCGACTTACAAAATCTCGAAACACATTTAATACCTTTAGACGCTTCTTTCTGGGTTTTATCATTTTGCCATATCAAATGATGTATATCTTCATTCCTTCGGGAATGAATAATAATCCAAAATTATTTGTATGATGACATATAGCGTCTAAACAGATGTTCTAAATAAAAAGCGTTGTGTAGAAAGATTTGGTAAACAGTTTTTAAAAAATGATCAAGTGAAACTGAATATGCGAGTATTTTCAATTGATGTTAATAAGATTTTTTTGAGATGACAAATTTGGCTACGTAAATAATTATTAAATAAAAAATATTTCTAAAAATCAATAAAGAAAAACAACATTTGCGAAATTGCAATATTTGATATTAAGTTTTATATTCACTCTCACTACAAAGCATTCTTTTACGTTATGGCAAAGGTGAAGGCATCGAAGAATTCTAAGGTTTCGATTGAGGATTCAAACTCCCACAAGCCGCAACTGAAATGTGAAAACACTCCAAATTCATTCGTAATTTTGTTTTGCCAGAGAGCGACAAAACGACTGATATGAACGAATCCCCTCTTTTGTGAAAACACACAGAATACGAGTATTTAATAATAATATTAAATAAAAGAATTACGTTTGGTTCGTCCTACAATCTTACCGCAATATTTAGATCTCATATGACGTCCATTTCTTCTATTACAAATCTAGGTATAAGCGCACATTCATTTGTAGTGGTAAAAGTTTTTTGCTCGTGTTTACGTAAACACTTTAGTGGTTGTAAGCTTGCCACCCATTTGGGGTAAGAATTATGGATTGTATTTTAATTAAATTATCATTTTCTATTATCATATATAATAAGAGCTCACGCCACCGAAGAGAATGCACACATAATCTGCTAGGAATAATGAAATTAGTGGAATAGTTGCAGAGGTATGAAATTAAATTTTAATTAAATTTAATGTATGAAATAAGGAAAATACGAAATGGAATTGTTAATGCAATTTGAATCAAAGAATTATTATAAAAAAATGTATTTACATAATTCGTCCGTGGCCTGATGGTTATAAGTGACTATTTTGCTTAGCAACAATTGGATAATCTAAAATAGACTTTTGTATAAGTAACTGAATTGCCGTCCTCATTCTGCAAGTTTCAAAATTGATAATGAAAATGCAGTGTTTCTGTTGTATTTTATAATCTATGGTTATAAATCGACGTAAAAATTCGGCTTTATTGCGGTAAAACATTGCCAAACACTCTACTGAAACATCTGAACGACGCTGCTTTTGCTCTATTGAAAGCAAACGCGGCACCCATTTTACGTCTTTCTCATCTTCAAATCTCCGGTAAACATACGATGTGTAGAACTTGTGCCTATCATTTCAGTTAGCTCACGCACTTTCAGCCGACGATGGATTTTTTTCGACCACTACGGTATTCATCTTGGCAGCTCGTACGGCCTCGTTTAAACTCTGTTACCCAATATATTACAGTCGTAAACGAAGGAGCAGACTCTCCCAGAGTAGAATCTAGCTCGATTTTAATATTGGTTGGTTGGTTGATGGCTCAGGTAAAAATACCAAACAACATGGTGCCTAGGAACTGACAACATATGCTTTATAAGATTGCCACTTTTCATAAAGTTTTTCGTCTAGTTTTGGAACCGCCCTTGTAATTGCACAAATTCTTCAAAGAATAGTCAAATCAACCTATGATTCTATTTGTGCTAATACTACCGCTTACTGCTTGGACGAAGCCAAATTTAAAAAATGGAAAGCTCTTCATTTGCCGGCCAAACACACCGAACTGATTACAATTGAAATTCGAACAATGAAGCGGTGACAAAATTCAATTGGTGGTGTATTCTACAGCAAATATGTTGATTTGCTAAATTAATTATTTTGAAATTTGCTATAAATTTCGTTATTTTAATCTAACAAATCACACAAAAAATTGGTCGAATGTGATGGAAAAATATTTTTTCTTTAACTTTGTTCAAATGTCTAAGACATCTACCCCAGAAACCCCATTTCTTATTGCTTCCCATGTGAGGGAAAGAAGACTCAAAAATTGGTAATGAAAACGCTGTGTTTCTCTTGTATTTTATATTTTAGGGAAAAACCAGTTACTAGGACCAATTCCATTTTATTTATTATTATTTTTCTTTTAAAATATTGCCACACTGAAGTAGTTAAAGTATCAGTTATCTTCGGACCAAATATGTCTCATGTATTTAATATATGTATGTCTGGTTAGAAGCCATGAAAACTGTTATAAATCTTTGTCTTCATAAAGCCAAATATTTTGAAAAATTGTATACGAGGATTGAAAACGAATAATATTTACCTGCCATAAAAATATTAAGGGGTGGTACTGCCTGGACTAACTGACCGACTTGTTGAAATGCAGCATTTCTTCCGTAAATTGTAACTTATAATTACAGAAATAAATTGAAATATTGCTCACATACAAAGGCGGTCCCAAAAATAGTCGACCTAACAAAGAAAGCACAAAAAACTTGGGAAAATTTTCTTTATTTTGCAACATATTCTTCTTTTAACTCGATACACTTTTTCCAGCGATATTCAGTAGCTTCCATTACCTATTAACAGCAAGAATTATCAAACTCTTTAAAATATTCATCAACCGCAGACTCCACCCCTTCATTGTCAGCAAATCTTTTACCACCGAGCCATTTTTTCAAGTTTGTAATTAGAAAATAACCCGAGGAAGCTCAATCTGGCCAATGAGGTGTGTGATGAATCAATTCGAAGCTTAATTCATTAATTTTGATCACCACAACAGTGCATGTGTGAATTGAAACATTGTCTTAATGAAACAACGCTTTCTTTTTTGACAAATGCGGACATTTTTCCCACAATTTCATCACCGAAACCCAGCAATAAATTAGCATAATATTCGCCGTTAATGATTTTTCCTTTCTGAAGGTAACCAATAAAAACAAACCCATGCGGATCCTAAAAAACAGACGCCATTACCTTGCCTGCAGATGGAACCGTCTTTGCCTTCTTTGGACATGATTCTCCCATTCCATTGTCCACTGCTTCGTCTCAGGAGCCATGTGGTGGACCCATGTCTCATCCATGGTTATAAATCGACGCAAAAATTCGTCTTTATTGCAGTGAAACATTGCCAAACACCCTACTGAAACATCTTCACGACGCTGTTTTTGCTATATTGTAAGCAAACGCGGCACCCATCTTGCGCACTGCTTTCCCATTTTCAAATCTTTGGAAGTATAGCACTTTTTGAAATGCTTATCATTTCAGCTAGCCCACGTACCTTTAGCCGAAGATCATCCAATACCATTTCGTGCATTTTCTTAACCGTGTCTGGCGTTGACTCCTCAATTGGTCGAGAACTACGGTGTTTGTCTTCGCATCCCGTACGGCCTCGTTTAAACTCTGCTAACCAAGATTTTACAGTCGTAAAGGAAGAAACAGACTCCCCCAGAGTAGAATCTAGCTCGACTTTAATATTGGTGGGACTAAGACCTGTTAAATGGAAATATTGAATTACATAACGGTAATCAATTTATCCCTTGTAAACATGAGATCTGCACTGAGATCGTTTACTTTTGATAGCTCACATAAAAATACTAAACAATGTGCCGTCTTGAAACTTGAAACATATGTTTTATCAGGTTGGCACTTTTCACAAAAATAAGTTTTTTCCAAACTACTGGCACCATCTATCTATACGTCAAGTCGGATAGTTTTGGAACCGCCTTCGTATATAAGACGTCTATGAGGGATTACTGATTGCTGTCCTTAGTCAACAAAATGCAATCTTTTTTCACCATTATCCAAAATTAAATAAACACTACAAATGACGCAAATCCGTAGCCATATGGAGATTATCCATAGCCATTTTAGCCACATAATTTTCATTATTAACGTGAAATTTTTACTATATGTATTAACTCATGTTCTACACCAATCAAGATGTGCAATCAATTACAACAATAAACGCACATGAACTCATTTGCATTAATTGCACTCATGCCTACACATCTTACGTACCTACGCTTTTCTTATTGCCTCATTTTAAACGTAAAGGATATTACATATTGATTAAAAAAAACGCCATACGTACATATGTATGTATGTAATTAATGCAGCCTTTATCTCATGGAATAACCAACCGGCATTATGAACATGTCCACTGCAATTGAATATTCTCTAGCCTATACGAATTGTAAACTATATATGTGCGCACCAATATAATTTATATTGTAATATTCTGATACCAACTACTTTTTAGATACTATCAAATAGCCGACACTTGTGTTCGACGTATATATTTGTGTAAGTATAACAGCTACTCTTGCAGTTCGCTTTTGATGATGGGAAACTTTTCAGCCAAACTGATAAAAGTCAGTCAATTGGCATGGGAATGGATCAATACACAACGGCATAGACACATTCACAGATACAAGTAATACTGGCACTTCCTTATTATTGGGTTTTCCCCTGCCCTGTGCTACCTTTCACCATCATCAAACTGCGAAATGCTACTACTGCCGCCATTAACATCGTCAGCTCTACTGCCACCTCCAGACTACGGCGTTGATGCATGGCTAAATGTCGCGGCTAATGGCGCGGCACTGTTGTAGAGATTACATTTGTGTCGCCTCATGGTTCTGGTATGGCTATTTTGTTACAGATACTGGGGATTGACTGGCTGACTTGCATGCGCTTTGATATCACTTGATATAGGGATGACACAGTTGGGATTTTGGTACGTTTTTCGGTACAAAATCAGGGAATTTTTAAAAAAAGTTAATACTCAATCGGACGCAATTCGTCCATATTTCGACAACGCAAGGATGACAACTTCTTAGATAATTCGGGTCACGATAATACGTTGTTCCAATGCTATTCATTTGGTTTTGTCGATCATCGTGTTACGATTTTGATTATGCTGATTCTGAATTTGTCTAAGAAATCAATTTGAAACTGTTCTTCTTTATGAAG
Organism: Philornis downsi; assembly: GCA_019455685.1. NCBI lineage: Eukaryota > Metazoa > Arthropoda > Insecta > Diptera > Muscidae > Philornis > Philornis downsi. The sequence goes on along the minus strand of JAHXMU010025804.1, from coordinate 18,076 downwards.
GAGAACGCACTACACCTACTGAAGGGTCATCTCTGTTGTTAGAGAAAGTACATCTCTATTATACAAATAAAAGATACCCGTTTAGAGGAAAATATATTTACAAATTTAGGCATGGAATATATTGTAGATATATATGAGATTTTGTAGAGTAGCATCCAGAAATCTGGCTTTTAGGAATCACCGACATGAACTATAAGCGCTGCAGGAAGAGCCAAGTGAAACCTACTGCAACCCATGTGAGTAAGTAGACTCACATAGGATTTGTAAATTTACGCGTAAGTCGCATTGGATATTTGTAAGCTTTAGAGGATTAGAGTAGTTTGTCCGGAAATCTGGCTGTTGGAAATCGCTGACATTGACCGAAAGCGCTACAGAAAGAGCCAAGTAAAGCCGATCGCAAACCATGTCAGTAAGTAGACCCATATGGGGACTACCGCAGAAACTAGTTCCTGTATTGGTGCTTAGCTAAATATTTCATTTTTAATCGGTATAAATTAGTATTCATAATAATTGACGAGTCCTTAATGAGATTTCGACCACTTGCCAATAAACTAAGAGACGTCTGGTAATGGTTTGTTTGTGCTCTCATTCAATATTTATTAATTTTTGACTTTACCATTAGAGAGGTTCAAAAGTAAGTGGGGCAGATCCTAAACCTTGTATTAATAATACGTGCATAAATCACGGATCTTTTCATAGACTTTATGGCTTTGTATTCAAGGAAATAGAATTAATATTTGAAGACAATTCCGAGCATCGACATCATTTCAGCAGTTATCTCTAAGCAATCAAAATTTAAACGTATTGCCTATAACTGAGATAGAACACAAAAGTTAGATACATTTTCAAACTATCTTCCAAAAACCGGAGATCACTGAGCTAATGGGTAGTTTTAAAGACATACATCTAGAAATAATATATAGTTTTTTTTCACAATTTCAACATGTTGACAATTTAATCGTCAGTTTTGATCCAATTTTTTATAAAATCTATCTAAATTTCTAAATCAATTTTTTTTTTTATAAAATAAGTTTCAAATTTTTGACATGACATTAGTTCTTACATGGTCGGTTAGAAATTGAAATTTCAAATGCTGTAAAATAAATGTTTCTTATCTTGATTAAAGTTGAGCTGAAAAAGGTGCTTCAGGAAACAGAAGTCTTGTTAAATTAAAATTGCAATTACGGGGTTTTTCAAACGGGTCGGTTGATGTTGGCTGTCTGTGGCGCCCATGATTGAGTTCCTCAATTCTATTGTCTTTTTTATTTAGTCACTGATGCCTAATCATCACGCCAAGTTACACGATAGAGCAGCAACTGCAAGTGACAAAAATGTATTATCAAAATCAGTGCTCATAGGTGCAAACGACGCGCGCATTGCAGATGCGGTGGCCTTTAAAAGTCAGCTCTTCAAAGTTTGGTAGCCAAATTCAAGATCACCGGTTTGGCAAATAAACAACGAATTCTGACAAATTTTGCATTGGGAGTTCAAATCGAAAAATCATCTTTAAAGGCGAAAACATCATCTTTGAGGGCAACGAAGGATGACGATGTGTAATCGAGGATGAACTTCAAAGCTAATATAACCCTGACCATTGCTCAAATTCAGCTGTTACTACGCGTCAAATTCATTGGAAATTGGACTTGATCTATGCCACCATACGAAGCCGCGATTATTTAAAGGATATTATATTCCATATATAATGGCATGCATGGTCCCTCCAAATAAAAAATGAATTTTGTCTGTACCTTTCACACAGCTCGTTTTATTCCATTTCCACGTCACCGCAACAGTGGATGTGTGAATTGAAACATTGTCTTGATGAAACAACACTTTATTTTTCGCCAAATGCGGTCTTTTTCCACAATTTCATCACCTAAACGATGTAATAAATTAGCATAATATTCGCCGGTGATGGTTTTTCCTTTCTGAAGGAAGCTAATATAACTCTGATCATTGATTAAATTCAGCCGTAACCACGCGTCATTGAAAATTGGACTTGATCTATGCCACCATACAAATTATTAAAAACTTGAGGAAACATTTTTTTTGTTTATTATTCTAAAAACTTCATAAGAAAAAATTCGGAAATTTTGAAAATTCTACTAAGATGTGTGCGCTCAAATTATTATATTTTGGAGTTGCTTAAATGGATTTTATTGTTTGATGACTAGTTATAAAGATCTTTGAACGTATTTTGTAAAAGTAAAAATGCTACAAAAAATGTATTAATAAAGTTGACCTACACTGATTTTTAAAGGCAAATGCTCAAGCGGTAGAATCAGTTTTCTAGCGAATCAGTTTTGAACCACTTCCAAAACCACTGTAGTAAAGGTAGCTAGGTTTTATTTTCATTTATGATTCCTAACAATTAAAGTAAAACATGTTCCAATGAAGTACTCTAAAAACTATTTTTAATTTTCGATAGTCGGTTTAAGCAATCTACTTTAAAGGACCTTAGAGACCAAATGAAGCATATAAATTTATATATTTTATATATATTTGTATATACACTAAGAACGTCGGTTCACAATACTGCAGTACATGGTAGAGGGTTTATAAACTTTGGCACTACGAAATATTAGGTGTTTTTTTACTTCCATATATGTATGTCTACTCGGTTTTTTTATAGAAAATACCAAATCCGTCGAGATCTGCGTCTAGTTTTTTAAGATACTAACTTTTAATTCAAACAAAATTATAATAAAAAAACAATTTGTTTGAGTGAAAGAAATTTGATTTGAATTTTCACTACAACCATTTCATTCATTAACACAGGGTGGCGCAATAGAACGTGCATATTTAAAAAATAGATTAAAAAATAAATACAAAAAGTATGGTCAAAATAAACCTGAGGCATTGTAGAGTATAAATGAAGTTTATTTTTTAAAAATAACATCATCTAAATGGTGACCCTCTCTACGACGGCACTCCTCTAACCGCAACCAAAAATTATTGAAAACTTTCTTCAGTAATACTGGTGTAATGGCTGCCATTTCACCACGGATATTCTCCTTGAGCTGAACGATGTTTCTTGGATTATTACTGTAGACTTTGTGTTTAAGGTATCCCCACAAAAAAAAGTCAAGAGGCGTCAAGTCTGGACTACGTGGGGGCCATGGGATATCACCTCTTTTCGAAATCAGTCTGCCAGGGAACACCGGCTTCACCACCGCCATGGAGTCATTTGGTGTGTGGCAGGTAGCTCCATCTTGTTGGAACCAAGTTTTGGAATTCACTATTCTTGAACTTTCAATTTCTGGAGCCAAAAATCCGTCCAACATCTCAACATAGCGTTCCGTATTAACCGTGACGTTTTGGCCACGCGCAGTTTCGAAGAAAAAAGGACCAATTATTCCTCTGCCAGAAATTGCTGCCCATACTGTCACTTTAGGACTATGTAATGGTTTCTGGTGTTCGATTTTGGCATTTTCACTGTTCCAGTAACGACAATTTTGACGGTTTACGAACCCCTTCATAAGGAAATGAGCCTCGTCAGAGAAAAGGATATTGTCAAAATTAGAAAATCGATTAAGCATTTCATTAGCAAATGCGAGCCTTGCTATGAAGTCAGACTCTTTTAATTCTTGTGTTAATTGCAGCTTATATGGATGCAGTTTAAGATCCAATGTTAAAATTCGTTGCAAACTTCGTCGCGATAATTGTAAGACAGACGATCTCTTGCGAGTCGACATTTGTGGATTTCCTCGTACTGACTCCATAACTCTCTCAACATTGTCTTCGGTCCTAGATGTTCTTGGGCGACCATTTGCTTGTGGTTTAAATGCTGAACTGGTCTCTTCAATACGCTTTACCCATATTTTAATTAAATTAACACTCGGAGCTTCACTAATTCGCCGTAGTCCATATTCAGCACAATATATGTAGTCGCCTAGTAGCAATATATGAACGAGAGTTCTCGTAAAATGCGCGCACGCAAAATGCGCGACGCTTCCCGTCGAAGTGATTCATAGCGACTAAAACTTCATGAGCCCGCCAACCCAACGATGTAGGCGCCCGCCTGCGCCTTTTCTACCCCGCAAACAAAGATGGTGCAATATGCACGTTCTATTGCGCCACCCTGTATATAGGGAAGAGGCATCATGACACAATGCTTCCCTCCTGTGACAACCCTATGTTAATTTCATTGGTGAATACGCAATTTTTCACCACTTTTCTATCACAAGTTTTGATGAACGCCTTTTTTGGATGCACTTTTTTTGCAGGGTTGGTAATAGATACCGGAAAGAGACACCTCAGCTCCTACAATTTCTAAGGCACTACGCTAATTGTAGTCTTGGTTCTTAAAAAAGGCAAAAAATATAAATTTACACTGCGAAAATAAGCTACATCGACATAATATACGTAAGTAGAGGCTGTTTTCGTCTCACTTGCCTTACAGATATATCATCGGCGACATTGTGGGCTGTAATCCATGATGGTAGGTGAATAAGCTTCGTCCTTTCAGAAATGTTGGGGTTTATTCCGAAAAACTAATTGTTGAAGTATATTTTGAAAAACGAACGGCCACTGGGAAACGTTAAACATTTCTGGAATCTTCATGAAAGGATACAATTTTTAATTTTTTTTTTTTTTTTAAATTAATATCGAATATTTTTTTGTCATCCAAAAAATGAAACCTACTTTAGGCACAGTAAATGCATAAACCAGTCACGGCACTTAATTAGCTAAATCTTTGCTGATGACTGTTCTAACCTCCGTTTCGTACTTTTTCCCTTTAAACATTTACCATCCCCAATGTATTGACATTAGATTGCAGGCTTAGAGAAGACTTAACACACAACACGACTTGTAACTAATGCAGAATTTGAATACCCCATAAACGAAATGTTACATTATTTTTGTTCGTGTTTTGGGCAAATGATATTGAAATTTGGTGTGTCAACTTCTGAGGAGCTCCAAAACATCAAAATTCTAATTTGTATTGATTGACAAGCGGCTGTGTTTGGGACGGACGCTTTGCTAAAGAGATGGATGAGTGAATACCTTAACGAAAGTTTTCTACCGTAAGCCATCAGCCATCAAACATCGTCCACGGACGGCAGCTATCGGTCGACGCGTTTTGTGTTACATTTTGATGACTTACAATGGTAATTTTTTTCGAGTAGCTCCGTAATTGATGGATTTGAGTACGTGGCGCCTCGTGGTGTCAGCATTAAAACGTTATGGCTTTTCAGCCGCAATATTTGGTTGTATGATGGTAACATTTTGTTGTTATATCCAGTTTTTGGTGGTCATTTTATTATTATTTGTTGTTATTCTGTTTGGTTTTTTTTTTTTGGTAACAAATTGATCATTGTCTATCAAACGGTTTTTTTTTTGTTGGCCGTTGTTGGCGATGTCAAATACTTTTACTTCTAGTTCAAGAATACGAGCGGTAGCTTTTGTTTAATTGAACCAGTTAGAATATTGTCGCCTTTCACCTTAATCACTTGGCGGACTTGACTTTACGGTTCTTCCCACAATTGGGCTAATTGTAGTAATGTTGTTGTTGCTTCTGTTTCTCCATTTTTTTTTGGGTCGTAAACAGGCGCCCTTTGGTGTCAATTGAAAATAGCAAAAATTTGTTTTTGTAGTTCGCTCTGCACATTTCATATTTCACATTAATCATTTGCGGCAACTAGAAAGAGGCGCGATTTTTTGGGGGGTTTGATGAATTCGACGAATTGTGTAAAATGATAATATTTGATGTATAACATTTTGCTGTTTAATGGCGTATTACGTAGTGATGACACGACACCTGAATAGTGTCGATGTTTGTACTCATTAAAAATGTTTGAACAAAGTATCGATATCGTGAGTACATACGAGTATTGCGAAAAAATAAACACAGTATTAGGATGTGGGTTATTTTTAATGCTAATTTTTGGACAATTATTAGGCTCATACTGAAGGCGCTAGTTTTAATGGCGTCGAAGGCATGGATATTTTAACGCATAAACATCGAAGGTATAAACATTTGCATGCCTTTAATTCTGAAAATGATACACAGAAGAGAAAATGTCTTTCTAAATGTAAGTTTCAAATTGTTATTTATTTTAATTCGAGCTCAAAAATTTAATTCAATTCATACCCAGTTATTCTTAAAATAAAGTAGAAAACGGGATGGATTCATAAGTGTGAAGTTATTGAATTAAATAAGAAAATCTAAGTTTAAGTACAAAGTTGTACATAAATCAAGTAAAAAATATTAAGAAAACAGTAAACCTTATTTGAATTAAAGTAGGGAGAAAAATTTACATTTTCGCTGAATTGGAGTCATTTTATAGTAATGGAATTCTGTATAAAAAAAAAAATAAACAAAAAAAAAAAAATAAAAATAAAAAAAAAACGAACAAAATTAAATGCCGAATCTTAAAAGGCGAAGCCTTTACAATTATTTTAAGCTCTAAGAAAATAACATAACAAACTTTTCGAAACAAAAATCCCACATGTTAAAATGGGCCCCAAAGGCCTTGAATTTTTCACCTTTTTTGTCACTATAATTTTTTTTTTTTGTGAAAGATATTTATATATCACTAGCTAACGACGGTTTGAACTGGAGCAACCAAATATCTCTTCTAGGGTAATTTAGTGCGCTGAATTCAAATCTGTAATTGGTTTTCGAGATACAGAAAAATGTTTTTATTCGTTTTTTACATAAAAAAATCATTAGTTTATTTAAAAGCCAATGAATTTTCAAAAGTGAATAGCGTTATTTGAACGTCATTTGTAAAGGGTGTCCCAACAAGAACGCAGGATTTAAATTTTAAATAAAACACAGATATTAAAAAAAAATCGTGAAACTTTATTATATCGTAAAGTAGACAGAATGAGGTTATGTATGGAACAACACATCGGGCAGATGGCCGCCGCGGCTTTGCTGGCACACACGCGATCTTTCAATGAAATTTTCAATGACCGTTTGGCATAAATGCTGCGATATTTCATTAATGCAGCGTCCAATTTCCTCTTTTAGGACTTGAGTCGCCGTCGGCTTATTCGCGTAAACCATCGATTTCAAAAAACCCCAAAGAAATAAGTCTAATGGTGTTAAATCACACCATATAGGCGGCCAATTCTGGCCTCCAAAACGCGAAATAACACGACCGGGAAATGACTGATGCAGCAATTGAAATGATTCTCTGGCTGTATGACATGTGGCGCCGTCTTGTTGAAACCACATGTCCTCCACATTCATTTCTTCAATTCTAGGCACGAAAAAACTGGTTATCATTTCACGATACCGAACACCATTGACTGTTTGCGCTTGACATGCCTCATTTTCATAAAAAAAGGTCCAATGATTCCTCCAGTCCAAAATCTACACCACACAGTGACACGTTCAGGATGCAGTTGCTTCTCGTCAATCACTCGAGGATTTTCCTCACCCCAAATGCAACAATTCTGCCTATTGACGAAGCCATCATGGATGGAAATGGGCCTCGTCGCTGAAGATGATTTTATCGGCAAAATCAGCATTTTCATGTTGTCTCTCCAATACCCAATTAACGAACTCCCTTCGCTGTTCATGGTCAGCTGGCTTCAGTTCCTGAGTCAATTGAACTTTGTATGCATGAAGATGCAAATCTTCCATCAAAATTCGCTGCAAAGTGGATTTGGAGACACCAATTTGCTGAGCTCGGTGTCGAATTGAGGTGCGACATTTTCGGTCGATCGACCTGGTCGAAGGCGCGTTGTTGTCTTTACATCACTACCAGACCCAGTTTTGGCAAATTTATCCATTAATCTCTTTACAGTTGACTCTTTTGGAGCATTATTGTGACCCCAAATTGATCGCACTTTGCGAACTGTAGCCGCAAAACTTTCACCATTTTGGTAAAACAATTTCACAATGAGAATGCGTTGTTCATTCGTGTAGTGCTCCATTTTTACTAACCTCGTACCTTCTACTAGCAAACAATAACAATTGTTCAAATGTCAAACAATGACACTTCGAATGGCGCTAAATTTAAATCTTGCATTCTTGTTGGGACACCCTTTATTTTGTTGGTTCGGTTTAAGGTACAGGAGTCCGGCAATAGTCTCTTAGCATTCTTTTGTCCCAAAGTGCTTAATAATTTCATTCAATTTTCATTACATCTTGGTAAGCTCCTTTGTTCGTCGCTCACCGCACCAAGGTTTTGTGAAAAAAATGTTAAATGCGAATGAAGAAAATGAAATTTGATTGACTTTCGTGCACCAGATTTGTGATAATTTTTCAATAATTCAGCAACAATTTGTCTGTAGTTTTCACTCTTATTGTTTCCAAGAAAACTGTTCACGATGCTTTTGAGAGATTTCCAGGCTGCGTATTCTTTTGCCAATAAACATTGTGAAAACTTGTCATCATTCGATAGGTCCCTGATCTGAGGGCCAACAAATATGCCTTTTTTGATTTTTGCATATGAGATTTTAGGACAAACCCCTAACAAATATTTAAAAGCTGCACCATCTCTGTCCAAAGCCTTGACAATGTTTTTAAAAAGTCCCAATTTTATGTGCAGCGGCGGAAGAAGAACCTCATTTGGATTAATTAATGGTTTACGAGGTGTGATAAAAACGTTTTTTTTTCAAAATTCGTGAGTTTCGCATTTTTTTCTGTTATGTTGGTACACATGTAAGTTATGGTGACAATGTCAGCGATTTTGGATTGTCAGTTTGTTTTTGACAGATAAAAAGGTTAGTCGTGTTTTGGTGTGCTCTTCGATTTTTTACTATTCGAAAAAATGGATCAAAGAAACTGTATTAAGTTTTGTGTAAAAAAATGAAATTAAATGTGTGTGTGTAGAACACAAGTTCAATTGTGGTATAACCGGTTCAAGGAAGGCCGAAAAGATGTCAATGACGATGCTCGCCCTGGTCGCCCCAGCACGTGAACAACCGATGAAAACATTGAAGCAGTGAAGAAAATGATTTTGGATAATCGTCGAATCACTACAGGGGAGGTTGCTGATGATGTTGGCATATCCTTCGGCTAATGCCAAGCAATTTTTACGGATGTTTTAGGCATGAAACGTGCGGCAGCGAAAATTGTTCCAAAACTGCTAGATTTTGAGCAAAAACAACGTCGCATGGACATCGCTCAGGAGCTGTTGAACATCGTCAAAGACGATCCAGATTTCCTCAAAAAGATCATAACTGGTGACGAATCATGCGTGTTTGGCTATGACATTGAAACCAAAGCCCAATCATTCCAATGGAAGCGTCCAGAAGAGCCAAGACCGAAAAAAGCACCTCAAGTTCGGTCAAATATGAAGATTTTGCTCACTGTTTTCTTCGGTAAAATGGCGTGGTGCATCATAAATTCTTGCCACAAGGTCTAGCGGTCAATAAGGAATACTACCTTGAAGTTATACGCCGTTTGCACGAAGCAATTCGTCAGAAACGCACAGAATTGTCGAAAAACCAATCATAAATTTTGCACCATGATAACGCACCAGCTCACACATCGATGCTTGTGCGTGAATTTTTGGCCAAAACCAAAACCGCAAGCATGCCTCAACCTCAACCTCTTCCCAGAACTGAAGAACCCGATGAAGGGAAAGGGTTTTGCTACGATTGAGGAGATAAAAGAAAAATCGAAACAGGAGTTGTTGGCGATAACAAAAAGCGCGTTTTAGAAGTGTTTCGAGGTCTAGAAGAAACGCTGGCACAAGTGTATTATATATGAGGGGGACTAATTTAAAGAAAATAAAATAGAAAATGAAGAATAAATAAATAACTTTTTGAAAAAAATTGAAAATTACGATTATTTTTTTATCACACCTGGTTTTTGAAATGTTTTGTTTTCTTGGTGAATACTCAGTTCTTTTTGGCCACTCTGTTCTGACGTAATGATGACATGTAGCGCGACTACCCCTTATATAGAGAAAACAACAATATTTTGTGAAACCTCCTTCCATACCAATCAACAAACCAGTGACCTGAAACAGATTAATTTACAGTTATTTGCAATGGTCTATACTATACGAATATACCTATATAAAAAGAAAATAAATCACGCACCTTAAGGTCACCACATATCTTCCATTTATTATCGTTGCATTTGAATAATGTCAAAATTTCAGTTATTGATATGTAACTTTCCTTTGTATTAACGGCATGAGCAATTGGTATGGATGGTTTTTCATTTCCATTATGCAAAAGAAGAGCCTTTAAACTGAGCCATCAATAAATAATATCCATTCAGTTTTGTCATATGGCCGGTTCATTTTTTGAAATGAACCATCAGCATCAGTACAGTATAGAATAGAGTGTTTCGTTTCAAAATATGCAGCCAATTCCAAGCTTCTATCTCTATAAATTGTTAATTTTGTCCCAACTGCAAGATGTTTCCACTGCTGCATGCGTGAAGGTAGTAACTCTGTGTCTTGCTTCGATAAATTTAAATCCCGAATTAGATCATTCAGCTCAACTTGAGCCACTAAATGGCGTTTATCATCAGCCTGTTACAAACTATCGCTGCTGGTGAAAGATGTTTCGGACCCACTGCTCGTAGCACTGGGAATGACTGGTAATGGATCATTTGGTGGACGCTGAACTGGTTTGGAAACCGATGGGACATTCGCGTAAGTAATATTTTTTCGATTTTTCATATTGAATCCAACAACCTTTGTTAAACAAAAATAACAATCGGTTTTGTGGTTATTTGACTCTCTCCAAAATACTGGAATTGAAAAATCGAAATATATCTTCTTGTCATTTGACCACTTGTATAGAACAGTTCTGCAACTATTGCAAAATATTGTCGGTGTCCACGGTTTGTTCAAGTTTCTGACAGCAAAACCAAATTAATATAAATATGCATATTTTAATGATTCTGATATTGCATATACTATTTTTTCAACCAAATTTTCACTACACACAAAGCAAAAATAGCTTGAATCATTAACACACGATCTCTCTGGCATTATTAATGATTTATTAAGATTTAGAATGAATGTGGACTACTGTCAAATTAACAGTTGTGAAATTGTAGAGTCAGTATTGGCTGTTTTACAGTATTCCCAGCATGTGATAAAATTTACAAGACGTAATATTCCTTTTTTTATGCCAGATTCGAATTCAGAGCACCCAGATTAGTTAAAAAACATGATTCGTCTCTTCAGTCAATTTTTTTTTTCCAAATTTGTAGACCAGTGTACCAGAAACTTCACTCTCCGCTCTCCAAGGTCACCCGACCTGTCTGCTCCAGACTTTTTTCCAATGGGGTTATGTCAAGCAAGAGGTGTACAAAGCGAAATCAAGGAATTTGATTGAATTGAAGTATTCGATTAAAACAATAATTGAGGCAATCCCGCGATGAATAATTTTCTGATTAGATTTCGCATTTGCGTGAATGAGCATAGAGGCCATTTGCGGTTTATCATTTTCAAAACCAACTGGTTATATCAAATAAAATTGAATTTTTTATACAATAAAAAGGAAGAAAAATAAATGAAATACATTATTTAAAAAAAAAAAGTTATTAGAATTTCTTAGTGTAAAGCAATTGGTGCGCCACCCCGTATATAAAGGTTAGTAACAAATTTGAAATGTATTCATTTCTTCTAGAAATGCCCTTGTAAGCAAAAACTATTTTGCCGAATTTGGAACTTAATGTGCCTCTGAATAACTTTCATATTAAATCCCAGTCACCAACTCCAAGTATTCGCCCTGAGTCATGCATTCACCGTACATTTGAATGGACTGTTTGACTTGCTTAAATCGCTGTAGACTTTTACGGCAGTCTACATAAGTTTGTAATAAAAATCGTTTAAAACGTAAAGGAGCTCCAATTTGTAGTATTAAAAGCTACGTGAAAACCCTTTCCTAATGACAACTCTTCAACCTTCACAAGGACATGTAATAATTAAAATGACTGAATATATCACATATTGTTTTCATTATGTTTGTTGTCCACCATATCAAACTATTAGTAATTCAGCAGAACAGTGTAACAATTCAAAGTACACATTCATACTCACGCATACAGCCATAAATCGCAGGGGGATTTCTTTTTTATTTCTTTGCTACTCCAACATTTGTTAGCAATTTGTTGTGGAGTTATTTGCAACCATCTAATCCCCTGTGTTTCTTCGCTTTGTGTGTGTGTGTGTGTGTGGACATTGTGAAAATAATAATTGTTGACACATGTCATTAGGCAAATACAGGTAAAATATTCACTCAACACCCAAGCTATTAGAGTAAGCGGGAGCACTATATGATACAGGGCTTAGCAAACGAACCAATGACAGTGCGGGAATGAATCTAAGCATACAATTGGCCACATTTCTGTTGTTGTTGTGTTCTCCATGCGTATAAACAGTATTGGGCACTAACAAAGTTATCAAAAGGATTTGTGTTCTCTCATTTCACACACGCACGCCAATTTGCGTGTTGGATGCCAGCACATTATAAATGTGTTGGTAGGGTAGTTTTGTGAATATAAACAGCCATAGATATTTTTGCAAGTATTATCGGGTATTAAGATGACTTAGTTGATTCCTTTGAACATCAGCAGCGTTTTGATGCAGTTCAAATCTTTAACAAATACAAATTGTAAGTCTTGATGGAAGAAATAGAAAAAACAAACGCACAAAAATTAATAAACGAATGTGATTGTGCAAAGCTGGTCTGGGTGCGATAAAAATAAAAATCGTTTAAAGGTGTGCCGCCATAAAATGGTGTCATTTTCTAGCATTTCATAAGGCTTTCAACATTTTTTTTTTATTCAATATTAAATGTGATAGTGAACGGCGTTTATCTGATCTTTAATTACTATATATAAAAAATATTAAGCATTCCAACATCTCGAACAATTCGGCTTGGATTTTTCGAATTAGATTATTGCAATTATTGCTAGCAGTAGAAACCGAGGCGCAAAGTTGTATACCAAATATTTAGCTTCCATATGAATAAAAATCAAATACCTAGTCCTGCCATATGTTCTGTTACAAATATAAAACGCGATAAAAAAAAAACCAATATTCATATTGTATTCAAAATTATTTCATTTATTAGAAGACAATATTGGTTATTAAAAAAATTGTATTCACTCGAAATGGCCGCCTTTTGCTTTAACACAAGCTTTCAAACGGTGTGGCCATTGGGCTATAGCCGCACGTACGATTTCCATGGAGATCGAGGACGCTGCTCTGGTTAATGCTGTTTTAAGGCTTCCCAAATTTCTGTGGGGAGTCTTGCAAGCCATATTCTCCAATTCTGATTTTTTTGGTAAATCTTTGCACCAGTTTTTACGCCCTTTTCACAGAAATGGAGGGATGTAACACCATAGTGGGAGACCCCCCACCAAACCATTACGGAAGAGGGATGATGGCCACGTTGAACCCTTGGAACAACTTTTTTCGCTTCCTTAGATGAAGTGGCATAAATCTTGTCATTTTGTTTGTTGAAAACTTCTTCCACGGTAATAATTTTCTCATCCGTAAACAGAATGGCCATTGTACGCGTGCCACTGCAAAAGTCGCTTGCATCTTTCCAGCCTAATTTTTTTTTAGCTGAGGAGTTAGAAGATGCCCCGTGGACCGACGATAGGCTTTCATATGCAGATCATCCCGAATCAGCCTAGACATGGATCTGGTTGATATATCCAATTCCTTGGACATGATTTTCTGCTTTCTAAGGGGATTTCTCCGAATTCTTTCACGCACTGCCTTTACTACCGCACTCGTACGGACAACGCGCGGGCGACCACTTTTTGGCCTGTCTTCTACTCCAGACAATTCGCCGAAGCGAGCAATAGCACGATAAACGAACATTCTTGATATTCCGAGTGGTTTTAGCAACTCGAAAATTTGGCCAGCACTCTTTCCGCACTTATGCAACGCTATTACGCCGACTCGATTCTCTTTAACGCCCCACTCCATGTTAATAGATTGCAAACTGAAACCAAACTGACTAGTATTCTTCACTAATCAGTGCATGTGTTCTGAAAAAAAGTTAACGGTTCTATTCCCTCAAGAAGTTTTGAACGATAAGCGCTGGAAATTGTGTAACAGAACATATGGCAGGACTGGATACATATTGCGTCTAAAAAACAAGACCACATTTTATTTTTTCAAAAAAAAAAAAATCTTTATTTATTCTTCGAAATCTATTCTCCGGACACAATAGACTTATGAACATTTTTTTTGTAATCCCTGAATCACGCCAAATACTGACCTTCCAGTATAGCCTCTTGAGCGCGCTACGATTCACGTTGAATTTCTATAGGCGACTCAAAACGGTATCCCTTAACCTGTCTTTTAGAGTTTAGGAAATAATCAGAAGTCACATTGTGCTAAATCAAGTAAATACTATGATTGAGGACAATTTCTTCCTTTTTTTTACAAAATTGAGTGTTTTTGAGGTCAGTCGAGATTTAAATCATCTGAGTCTTAAAATTTAAAAGACGTATCTTTTAAAATGGAATTGACTGCTATGTTTGAAATTTCAACGTCATCAACAAGGTCCTTGATTTTTATCGGTACCCTTTGACTATCAAACTGCTCAACATGACATTCATTGGCGGAGATTGATATTCATGAGGATTTAAGTGTACTTTTAACCCGCAGTTTTGGATTTGAATTTCCATATAAAGGGTGTCTCAACAAGAACGCAAGATTTAAATTTAAGTAAAACACAGATATTAAAAAAAAAAAAAAAAAATCGTGAAACTTTATTATATCGTAAAGTAGATAGCATGAGGTTATGTATGGAACAACACATCGGGCAGATGACCGCCACGGCTTTGCTGGCACACACGCGATTTTTTAATGAAATTTTCAATGACCGTTCTGCATAAATGCTGCGGTATTTCATTAATGCAGCGTAAAATTTCCTCTTTTAAGACTTGAGTCGCCGTCGGCTTATACGCGTAAACCATCGACTTCAAAAAACCCCAAAGAAATAAGTCTAATGGTGTTAAATCACACCATATAGGCGGCCAATTCTGGCCTCCAAAACGCGAAATAACACGACCGGGAAATGACTGATGCAGCAATTGAAATGTTTCTCTGGCTGTATGACATGTGGCGCTGTCTTGTTGAAACCACATGTCCTCCACATTCATTTCTTCAATTCTAGGCACGAAAAAACTGGTTATCATTTCACGATACCGAACACCATTGACTGTCTTGCGTTCTTGTTGGGACACCCTTTATAAATATTTGTATCCATGCATAGAAAACATGTATTCTTTAAATCAGATAAATTTTTTTTTTGTTAAATAATTGAAAATAGGCAGATATTTGATAGTCGCTTGAAACTTCTATGTTTTTTTCCACTTTTATGAATTTTTCATCGATAATATTTCTATATTTATAACGTAATTTCCTGTAAAATGACAGATAATTCCAAACTCCGCAAAATTTTAAAAACAATTGTTTTATAACATCCTCATAATGATACTGTTTAAACCACACATTGCTCAGAAACCGTATCTTCAGTTGGTGAAAATATATTTTGTCAACAAATTGTTGCAAATTATTAAAATGTTTTTTAACCAATTTTAAGATTTCAAGACATTTTAGACATTAGATAAATTGATAGCATGCGGTAATTGGCATTTTTAAATTTCGAAACAGTAACAAATTAATTTTTTTGTGAAATACTTTCTTGAAAATTAATCACAGTACTTTTTGGTGTTGATTTCTGGAGTTTAATGAACAACATTTCCTTTTTCAAACTTAAGAATTATCATTTTACAATTTGCTCCTAAAAATTTGAAAATTACTAATTGAAAATTATGCCGATAACAGGTCAAAATTATTCTCTCTTCTATTATGAGATTTCTAAAAAAGAAAAAAAATGTTGGCATTCCTTAATCATTTTTTCAATGTGGACAATAATCTGAATATAATAGGATTGTTAATCAGCGCCATAAATTGTCAGTATATGTTTATTGCTGTGCTGTAGGCCAATCTCTTCAGAGCCTCAACAATCTCTTCCGACCATCATCGGTCTTGATTGTGGCCGCAAATGAACTCCTTTATTTTTTCATTGAAAATATTCCAAAATGTAGCCGTCAGCCTATCGGATATTTTTTCTCATATATTGTGAGTCTTCCGATTCCGAGACTTTTTTTTTAAGTTTCTAACTCAACTCATCTAGCTCATCACAAAAATCCCCTGACTTTTCATGGACCTTGACGTGTAATAATTTGGCTTTAACCTTTATTATATCAGTTGTTATTGGTAAATTCTTCGCTCTTTGTTTTCCAAATAATTTGATTTTAAAGATATCTTGATCTGGATTCACAATATTTCAACGTACATTAAATCGTTGAAATAAAGTTTTTAGGGAAAACCCCTCATTTACCGCGTTATCCATTTTCAAAAGTAAAGTTAAATAAAACACACTTAAAACTATGATTTCGATGAATCTTTAATTTCTGTATAACGCTTCGACCTTGCCGTTATATACGAAACGCAATGTCAATGACCGCTTCAGGATTGGTCACAGTAGAGGGTCCTTCTGAGGTAGTTTTCGACCAGTTTTTCGCATATTTTGGTCCGTATATCGGCGATAACTTGTTGAATGTTGGTTTTCAAATGCTTCAACATGATTATCCACGTAAACTTGGCTTTTGACGTAGCCCCACAAAAAACTGTAATGTTGTCAAAACGCATAATTTTGATGACCACCAATTAACGTCGACAAAATGTGAAATTATGCTCTCTGGAAACTTCTGATGGCATCATCTTGTTGAAGTGACATATCGTCTAGTTCATAATCTAATCAATTGCAAGTCAAAAAGTGTCGGTTTTGATACGGGCATAGTGCTCCCAATTGACGTTAACTGTTCTTCCAGCGTCATTTTCGAAAAAAATACTGCCCAATGACACCTTCAGACCATAATGCGCAACAAACGGGCACTTTTTCCAGACGCAATGGATTGTCCACAATCGTTTCTGGGTTCTCCGAGCCCCATATGCGACAATTTTGCTTTTTGATGTAACCGAGTGAGAAATGAGTTTCATTACTGAAGAAAATTTTGTTCGAAAAATCAGCATTAAAAGTCTACTGTTAATGATATATAATGAGCGCTAAGATAGGCTCAATTGCTGAGGACGCCGTGGAGTCGACAAATTCGGTTTATCCGCCACACTTTTACTAACAGAAGCGATATTTTCGGCAGAGTATACATTGCGACGGTGCACAGGCCTGACCACATCTGTAACGCTTCCAGTCTCTTCAATTTTCTTTATAATCTTGCTAATTCCTTGCACAGTAGGTCGATTATGACGACCATAATCAGCCCGTAATGTATAAAAAGAGCCCACACTTGAATCACCAGTTTTGTAATAAGTTTTAAATATCTTTACGCATTCTCCAGTTGTTAAACGATCCATATTCGTAAATGGCAAACCTTTCCATAAATAAATAACACTTACAGATGACAGGTATTTGACAGCTGACAGGTATTTAATAGCTGACAGCCTTGCCAAACCGGCGGTTTTGTAGCCATTAAATGGATAGTCGTACTTTATTCAGAAAAAAAATATTGCGAAAGTAAAAATGAGGACAAATTGTGCGATAATAATGAATTTACAAATTTTCGATTGCCGCCAATATTGAACACGTTATGCAGGCTATTTGCAAGCAATGATTATGAATAATTCTATTGCATATCCAGCTACAGGGTGCAACAGCCGATCTTGGACTTATGTCAGTTCTTGAATACAATTTTATATAACATTCTAACAATTTAATTCATGCAATTAACGATATTTTCTATTTTATTATTAAACTGAATTTTTGCTTACTTACTTAATTGTCAATAGAAGTGAAAATAATAAAAGCTAAAATCGGTAGTCAAAGTGATCACTTAATGAAATACTATCATTTGTCGTAGCTCCTCCCCTCTCTAGGGCAGTTACAATAACGATTATAGTTATATTTTAAAAATTGAATTTTTACAATTATGAAAAAAATTAAACTTAAAATTTTTGCTTCCAAAATAAAACGTATTTCTTGAGTTTTAAAAATGAAATGTTTACACTGGAAGAATGGAGTCAATTCACCAAAGTGCAGATTAGTATGTAAGCAGAAATTTTTCGTTCGTAATTCGGAGGTTCAGAAAGGGAAAAAT
>JAHXMU010025803.1:0-16166 GCA_019455685.1 Philornis downsi | reverse complement strand
AGTTGTTCTTTTGACATCCAAAGACTGACTTCTCTTACGTGTTGACTACCATACAATTTTCCCTGTAACTCCTAATTCTCTGGCCGTATAAATTGCATTTTTACCCATTATATTGTTTTGTAATGTTCAGTGAGATTTATTTAAAAAGGTCGGCCGATTAACTGTGCCCTCTCCGGTACCTCCCCTACAAACGGTACACTAATGTCATATATTGCTAGGTTCATATCTTTCAAGCAGTTATACGAATTTAAGTAAAATTTAACAAACTTTATGTTTTGTATAAACTTAGTTCTGAAAATAAGAATAGACAGAATGGCCCTCCAATTTTGGTAACTGCTGTACAAACGACCAGCTAAAAATTCGTATTTTCTTAGGTTCATATCTTTTATTGCGTTTTACAAAATTCTGTAGAAATGTAAAACTCTTCCCAATGTAATATAATAGAATGAAAATGGAAACATTGTCAAGTTCCTCTTGGAATCTTCCTTACAAAATTGGTCTATTTTTCGAAATACAATCTTTCATCTGTAATGCCTAATTAATAGGCCGTAGAAACCTAAGTTTTATTCATCCACTTGTCCATTGTATTTCTAATGCCTAGGAAAACTTGGGCAAAAATCGCCTTCGTAACCCCTCCTGGTACCTTCCATACAAATGTCCAATTTAACTCACCTCTTCTTGGCTTCATATTTTTCAAGCAGTTGCATTACGAAAAAAAACGTCCGGAATTGTGGAAAAATGCATGGCTTTTGCTGAGTCAAAAAAATGTTTACAAAAAGGTTTTCACAGAAGGTCGAGAAATTGTCAATGACGACGCTTGTTCTGGACGTCCCAGCACATCAACAATCGATGAAAATGTTAAGAAAGTGAAGAGAATTGTTATGGAGAATCGTCGAATCACAATTAGAGAAGTTGCTGAGGATGTCGGCATATCGATTAGCGCAAGTCATGCAATCTTTTCGGAAATTTTGGGCATGAAGCGTGCGGCAGCGAAGTTCGTTCCAAAATTGTTGAATTTTGACTAAAAACAACGTCGCATGAGCATCGCTCAAGAATTATTGAATGGCGTCAACGATAATCCAGATTTGCTTAAAAGGGTCATAACTGGTGACGAATCATGGATATGTGGTTATGACATTGACATCAAAGCCCAATTGACCCAATGGAAGAGTCCAGGAGAGACCAAAAAAAGCATGCCAAGTTCGATCAAATGCCAAGGTTTTGGTCACTGTTTTTTTTTCGATTACCATGGCGTAGTGGATTAAGAGTTCTTACCACATGATCGTACGTACAGTAAATTAGGAGTATTACCTTGAAGTTATTTGCCGTTTGCGTGCAGCAATACGAAAAAAAAACGCCCGGAATCGTGGAAAAAAATGCATGGCTTTTGCCACATAATAATGCACCTGCTCACTCATCTTTGCTTGTGAGAGATTATTTGGCCAAAAACAACACCGTTATCATGCCTCAGCCACCGCATTCACCAGACTTGGCCCCTGCGACTTTTTCCTGTTCCCAACATTGAAGAGATCCATTAAAGGACGACGTTTTGCGATGATTGAGGAGATAACAACTGAATCGCTGAGAGAGCTTGAGGACATAGAAAAAAGTGTATAACAGAACTGCTTCGAGGATTGCGAAAACACGCTGGCATAAGTGTATCGTATCTGAGCGGGACTACTTCGAAGGAAATAAAATAAAATTTGATGAATAAATAAATATTTTTTGAGAAAAATGAAAATTTACCTTATTTTTTGAACACACCTCATATATTGACTTATATTCACCGGACTGATATTTTTTTATACTAGTTAGTTGTTACAGTTACAGTATATACTAAATCCTAGGACGGTAGGTTTAAAAACTGGAAACAAATTTTGTAATACATGGATTTGGTTTTAAATACACAGCGAAATTCATTTAATTGCAGTTGTATTTATGGTACGAAAGTCCATTTGTAAGAAACTCTGCCTGTTGTTTTTGAAATTTTGTCTTTTTTTTGACATACGCATACGAGGTGTGATCAAAAAATAACCGTTATTTTCAAATTTCGTGAGTTACGTATGTTCGATTTTCGCATTTTTTCTGTTATGTTGGTACACATGTCTGTCATATATGTTGACAATATCAGCCATTTTGGATTGTCAGTTGGAAGAATGTGGAAGTACATTTGAAATGACTTTGGCTGTGGCGTTTGGCGAGTCTACTATGAGCATAACACAAATTCTATTTTGGTATAACCGGTTTAAGGAAGACCGAGAAGATGTCAATGACGATGCTCGTTCTGGTCGCCCGAGCACGTCAACAACCGATGGAAACATTGAAGCAGTGAAGAAAATGATTTTGGATAATCATCGAATCACTATTAGAGAGGTTGCTGATGATGTTGGCATATCGTTCGGCTCATGCCAATCAATTTTTACGGATGTTTTAGGCATGAAACGTGCGGCAGCGACGATTGTTCCAAAATTGCTAAATTTTGAGCAAAAACAACGTCGCTTGGACATCGCTCAGGAGCCAGATCCAGATTTCCTCAAAAAGGTCATAACTGGTAACGAATCATGGGTGTATGGCTATGACATTGAAACTAAAGCCCAATCATCCCAATGGAAACATCCAGAAGAGCCACGTCAAGTTCGGTCAAATATGAAGATTTTGCTCACTGTTTTCTTCGATTGTCACAAGGTCGTACGGTCAATAAAGAATACTACCTTGAAGTTATGCGCCGTTTGCGCGAAGCAATTCGTCAGAAACGCACAGAATTGTGGAAAAACCAATCATGGATTTTGCACCATGATAATGCACCAGCTCACACATCGATGCTTGTGCGTAAGTTTTTGGCCAAAAACAAAATCGCAATCACATCTTAACCACCGTATTCACCGGACTTTTTCCACCCCACTAACTTTTTCCTCTTCCCAAAACTTAAGACACCGATGAAAAGAAAGTGTTTTACTACGATTGAGGAGATAAAGGAGAAGTCGAAACAGGAGCCGTTGGCGATACCAAAAAGCGTGTTTTAGAAGTGTTTCGAGGATTAGGAGAAACGCGAGCACAAGTGTATTACATCTGAGGGGGACTACTTTAAAGGAAATAAAATAGAAATTAATGAATAAACAAACACTTTTTGGTAAAAATTGAAAATAACGGTTATATTTTGATCCCAACAACATGATCGCTTAAATTGTCGTTTGCCGACCTAAAATTCAAAATTTCGGTTCTTCGGCAATCTTATTTTTTAAACGAACAAACGATTATTTGTCCTTAACATCGGTTAACTGGTTCCACCGTTGATATCGCTTTCAATTTTGAATGGCCCCCTTATATGGTACGCTTCAAATTTAATTCGCTTACAATTCCCTCTGACAATTGAAATTTCTTTTGTCGGAAAACTTTCCATATGAACATCTTTGGAATAGCCTGTGATACCAACCATAAAATTAACTATACACGAGTACTTAGGCGAGTGAAATCCTAATATGCTTATTGTTATTAATATAATATATTATACATATGTTGCTATCATAGCTATAAACAATAGGATTATATTTTACATTTATTTTACTACTTATGCACAATAGCATCACACACACAAACACTCACAAACTAACGTGTCTGTCCACATTTATTGTTAGCATATTGCAGTTGCTATTATTTTTTGTCCAACGTGATTGATTCCATTCAGTGATGGAATTGTATTCATATTGTCAAATGGTAACCACAAAATGTCACCGAAATAAATTAAAGTTAATATTTAATGGATACCTTGGGGTCGTGTCACAACCTATTACTATAAATGCCAAATATGTTGTATATATATACATGTATATATATGTGTGTGTGGGTATGTATATATAAAAAAGTACAGAAAAATAGAAAATTTAGGATAGTTAAGTTGTTGTTTGCAATCGTATGAAATGATCGCCAATAAAAGTAACTCTACAAGAACCGACCGAGAGCCGACTCTACCAACAATTTGGTTGAAATGAAAGTATATCCCCAATACACACAACAGGGGTTGTACGAGTACATGTGTTTGTTGCTGCCGCATGTTAAAATACAGTAGTTGTTCGGGGTGTGCAATTATTTTTCGATTGATGAGAAAACAAGACTTTTCGTAGGTGCATTTAAGGTAGACTTTTTACACTTTCATCCGAAGGAATCATCATTTGATACGGCAAAAATGCGACACTAAGAAGGAAAAGTTTGACCATTTATGTTTCATAGCTGTTAAAGTAGAATGAGCGACGTCTGTTTATCTGGCTGGCAGATAGCATGGTTAGCTGGCTGGTTACAACTATCGTAAACCTTTAAGAAATTTTTTAAAAGCTTAAACTGCCTAAAATTTTTCGGGATGATTATAAATTTGCCGGTGATTATAAATGAATTATACCCGCTAATTCCTTCTGCTACTTCTCACAAAAATAGATGATCTTTCGAAAATAAATTTGTTTCTTATATCTACACATTTGTACACTTCTGTAATATTCTTGTTTTTTTTTATTAGATTTCTTATGATATTTGATAGAATTTGAAAAATTCGAACAATTAATAACTGCTCCGTTTGATACTTCTCCACTTCCCACGCAAGTGGTCGATTTAGTCCACGTAAAACTTAAGAAAAGCCACGTGCTTTTTGATACCTGCCGCTTTAAGCCATATACACTTATGTTCAAATCTTCTCTACATAGTTCAATAAATGTATTCAAATTTCGTACACATTGAGTTTTTGCCAAAGTAAGATTTCAAAATGAAAACGGAGCTCATTTCCACACCACTTTGGATTTCTTCCATGCAAATTTGCTAATTTTTCCGAAATTCGACCAGAAATTCAATCGTTCTTCTGTAATTACTAATTAGTAGGCTAAAGCAATATATTTTTCTGCCACTTGTGTTGCTTTATAATCCAAGGTAAAATTTTAACAAATCAACTAGTTAACCACGCCCCTTTCTACTATCAAACATAAAAATGTCCGATTTCACGATACCGAACACCATTTGCTGTTTGCGCTTGACATGCCTCATTTTCATAAAAAAGGTCCAATGATTCCTCCAGCCCAAAATCCACACCACACAGTGACACGTTGAGGATGCATTTGCTTCTCGTGAATCACTCGAGGATTTTCCTCACCCCAAAGGCGACAATTCTGCCTATTGACGAAGCCTAGACATCTCTAACTGCTTAGAAAGTCACGTGGTGGAAGTTTCGGGGTTTTCCTCAATACTTACTTGCACTCGAGCAATGGTCACTTCATTTCGAACTACACGACGTCTTCCAGCACGCGGAAAATCACAGACAGTCCTTTGTTGCCCAAAACGCTGAACCAATCGGAAAATTGTTGAAGCGCTAGGAGAATTTCGAACATAAAAGAAATTTCGATATGATATCTTTGTCTGACTTTCAAAGTAAAATTGAACAATTTTAGTTTTATGTTCTGTGCTGTGCCTTTCCATTATAAATTTCCCAAGTATTATTTAGTTAATTCTGTAAAGAGACGAAAAAAAAAAGACTTAAACAAAAAAAGTGTTCATTGATCAAATCTTAGCTTTAGTTATGCGCCACCCTATAGTAATTCGAGATTTGAAAAGTGGAAAAATGTCAGTCGGAATTATATTAGTTGAATACGGTGGTTGTTTAACGGTATTTGTTAGGGTTTTTAGACAGAAATTCGTTAACAATTATGACCCTTTGAGGTCCGTAATATTTCTTTCCACAAATTCTTTTTCAACGAATTTGCTCTCTCAAACCCCAAAAAATGCCCAGATAATATTATTTGTTTACCATCTAATTTTCTGTTAAGAATTCCAAATGCGTAACACCGCGATAATCAAGCACAAAGATAACTAACGTTTCTTTGACTTTTGACCGACTTTAATTTCGGCTTAATTGGATGTCGCCCTTTCGAAGCTTGTTGTTTGGTTTGTATGTCAAACCTGTAAACTCATATCTCATCACCAATCATTATGACATATATTATGAAATTGGGGTCGGAATTGACTCATTCTAGCATTTCTTTAGCGATATTCAGGAGATTAAATTTTTGAAGAAAATTCAGGTATTTTGTAACAAAGCGTTCATACGCAAATAATCTTGTAAAATGAAACGATTCGTGATACGCAGAAAATTCAGCAGTTATTTATGTAAAATATTAAATGATGGCCAACCATAACTGTAAGGTAAACCTTCTAGCACAACTGAACCGCTTTTGAACTCATATCGACCTACAACTCATATGCAGATGTTTTTGATTAAATCGGTTCACCGCAAGCCTTGTGTAACATTTTCCGCGATTCAGCATACAATATTTCTATCGCAATAAAAACTTTGGGACAAATACTTTGTTCAATCTTTTTATTAATTGTAAAAATCGCAAAACACACTTAAGGTGAACTGACAATACCGGGCATTACAAGCAAACTGAATGACAGATCGCTCCCAAACTCCGTATCAGTGTAGAAGACAGTTGTGGCAACATAGCGATGATAATAATTTTGACAACTCCTATAAGAAGGCTGGCCAAATGGGCAATCTCCGAATTTTTTTTTGGCAGAATGGGCACTAATTTTTCTTAGAGTTGCTGCATAGTTACAAAAGATCGTAAATACTATTGAAAATGTGGTCTTTTAAAACTGTTTAATGCATATCAAAAAGGAATCCATTATTTTTCCAACAGATGGCTTTTAGCAATCTGTGCCTCGCATTGTTTAAGAATTACACCGTTGTGATACGCTAGATGGTATTGCAAAAATAAGATTTGATACTCAAGGAACTGTCTGAGAAAAACTGTCTGAACAATTCTGTGTTTGCTTGACTTAGTATGGTTTTAACATGCTTCAAAAACGGATACTAGCAAAAAGAAAATACGTCATATTTTACGATAAGGGCAAAAACGCACAAAGATACCTGGAAATGTGAATAGTATTTATGGTCCTGATACGGAAATAACAATTTTGCAATTTTGACTCCATCGATTCCATTTCAGTGATTTTGATGTGAAAGATGCATCACGCTCTGGAGAAAAAATTGTCGAAAATGTGAATAATATAATGGAAATCGTCAAGTCCGATCATCACGTAGAAGCGGTTGCAATTTCCCAGGAGTTAAACGTTGCACAAAAAATGCTCGATGTTTGGGTGCCACAAGAGTTAACCTAAAACTCTGGGCCAGATTCTCATCTGCGAATTGCTGCTAAATCGTACTAAAATCGATTAATTTCTAATGCACATGCTGACTGGTGATGAAAAGCGAGCTACTTATGGGAACGTTAAGCAAAAACGGTAGAAATAGAATCACAATGATCCGGCAAAAACGTTGGTGAAGTTAAGAATAGCGGCCAGAAAAGTTTTGTTGTATGTTTGGTAAGATTTTCAGGGAAACATCTACTATGAACCGCTCCTCTACAGCCAGACTCTTAATTCGGACTAATACTACCAACAATTCCTGCCGATGTGTCTAGAATTGGCTATTAGACCCCAGGCCACACATATCGTCAGTAACATGCCAGAAACTTCGGGTTGGGAGGTTTTTATGTATCTACCTTATAGTCTCAACCCAGCATTAAATGATACCACTGTGGCGAATTATTTTGTTGGTGAAAAATTTGCCTCAAGAGAAGCTTGTGAAAACCGACTGTCCCAATTTTTTGCTAATAGGAACAAGGATTTAAATGGAAACGATTTATCGAAGAAAACGGCTCATATTTGATTCCAATCGGACCATTATAAATATGCTAAATAACGTCTTTAATGCAAATGATGCAAAAATAATAGATATCGTCGTTTAAAAATATACCATCACATGAGAGTGGTCCCGAAACAAGCAGATCTAACAAAGAAGAAAAAAAAGTTGGGAAAAGTTTTCTTTATTTTTCAACATAACCTAATTTTAGCTCGATACACTTTTTCCAGCGATATTTAATAGCTTCTATACCCAGTTCATAGTAAGAACTGTCAATCTCCTAAAAATAACCATAAACCGCAGACTCCACTACTTCATATTTGGCAAATCTTTTACCACCAAGCCATTTTTTCAAGTTTGAAAATTTAAAATAGTCTGAGGGTGCTAAATCTGGCGAATAAGCAACGTGATGAAGCAATTTCAGCTTTAGTTTATTAATTTCGGCAACTTCAATAGGGGATATATGAATTGAAGGACTGTCTTGATGAAACAACACTTTCTTTGGGACCGTCTTCGCCTTCTTTAAACACGATTCTCCCATCCCAGTGCACTGCTTTGACTGTTTCTTTCTCTCAGGTATGAATTAGTCGATTCATGTCTCATCCATGGTTATAAATCGATGCAAAAATTCGGCTTTATTGCGGTGAAATATCACCAAATACTCTACTGAAACATCTTCACGATGCAGTTTTCGCTCTATTGAAAGCAAGCGTGTCAGCCATATTGAGCACAGCTTTCTCATCTTCAAATTTTCGGTCAATGTACATACGATGTAAAGCACATTTTGAAATGCCATTTCTTGGCAGCTCGTAAGGCGTATATTTATAAATTGAGAGCTGTATATGGTAGTATAGTATGGACACTTCAGCGACAATACCGTCTGTCAAAAAGTCACTAACTGCATCGAAAGAATTCCGTCGTTCAGAGAAAAAAAAAAATAATTCAGATCATTAAATAACAAATAAAAATAGTGCAATGTTTCAATGACCTTGCCAGATGAATATGAAAAAACTTGGAATTATTGGTATTTCCAATATTTTTGACAATTGTATTAAGATCAGCTGATTTATTTTTTTGGAGTAAATTCTAACTGCAAACATTGAAAAGTACGATTTTTCACTGGAAAACAGGCAAGATTCATATTTTGTATATATATTTTCTATGAGAAGATACTGTTTTTGAAACGCCCTCTTTTCGTTTGGTGTGTCAGTACGTCGCTCAACTAATTTAGATCATTAAATAACAAATAAAAGTAGCCCAATGTTTCTTGTTCTTCTTAGCGAAATGTATAAGTTTCAATTATCAAATCAACATCAACAAAAACACCAATTTGCTATCATTATCCAAATAAATGCTATTGTTTTATAACAAAAGCTTGTAAATATTTCTAAGGACTCACACTAGAAATCCAAAAGAAAGCTTTTTGACCTAATAAATATAAAAAACTACACAATTTAGATTTTTTTATTACTCACTGTTTGTTAATCTAACCAAACCTATGTTTGTTATTCAGAGAAAGGCGTGTTTAAGTCAATTGAGATCATAAAAAATACGCAAAGGAAACTTAAACTCGACCATTTAATTTCTATTCATATTGCTGTTGCATATGCCGAACCATTACTGTATATACGAATTACTACACACACACAATCTCTCCAACGCTGTGTAACTACGAGTATGAATTAAAGTCTCATACACTTTCCCCACACACACACACAAACAATGCTCACATTCCGATTCACTTTAAGAATGAAATGAAATAACCGAATGAGTAGGCTCTTAGCCCGACTTCGTACACTTGACTGCATACACATACGGGCAATGAAAGAGTGATTGGGAAAAACGAATGCGACTGCGACTAAAACGAATGTTGTTCGTATCTTATTTTCTTTTTCACACTTGTGCTCGTGGCACACATACCAGCCACAATAATGAAAGGAGTTCCGATTTCCTCGGGTCTGGGTTAGTAGGTGAGCGAATACGAAACGAACTTGTTAAACGAAACGTCATATTCGTAAGTGTTGTTGGGATGTGTTTGTTGGCGAGGTAGCTGCTGGTGACTTTTCAATAGGTGCACTTTTTTGCTTGAACGACAACAACAGCACCAGCATTGTGTGTGACTGAACATTCCTACTTCCGTTACAATCATAGTCCATATACGAACATGAGTTGAAGTATGTGAGTGCGCTGCGTGTGAGTGCATACGTACGAGTATAAGTAGTATTCGACATAGACAAACGTCACCCGCACAAAGCCCCTTTTACGTAGTATAAAAACCATGGTTTTTTGTTAATACAGCGCGTTACAAATAATATTATGCATACAATTAGATTTATTTATCATATAATACAAGGCTATCCATTTGGTGGTTTAAAAACCGCTGGTCTGACAAGGCTTTCAGCTGTTAAAACCTGACATCTGAATTGCTTTTAATGTAGCGAAGGATTTGCCAGAAGTGTTGACTCAAACGTGGCACTTTTCCTTTATTACGGGGTGATTATGGTCGTCATAATCGACCTACTGTGCAAGGAATTGGCAAGATTATAAAGAAATTTGAAGAGACTGGAATCGTTACAGATGTGGTCAGGCCTGTGCATCATTGAAATGTAAGCGGATAATCGGAATTTTGATTCAGAGCGCTATGGCCGTAGGAACAGACAGACTCACTTAGACTGCATAGTCCACTGTGATACCACGGAAACCAGAAATAAGAATGTCCCTAGTTTCCCCCGTTGAATCGTCCTGAATGCCCAAAGAAGCTCTTAAGTTAGACAATATCTATATCGTCCATATCTCCTAGGTCCCTAAAGAAATAAGAGTCCAGAGATCCCTGAAGAAATAAGAGTCCCCGCTTGTTCGCCAGGGCGAGGCAATTGCGGAGAAGGTGTTCTATACACTCGTCCTCCTCTTAATCCTCACAGCTCCCGCGGAAATCACTAGTCGCAACCTTCAGTCTTACTACATGTCTTCCAATCAGACAGTGTTCCGTCATGACGGATAGAAGTAATGAGACGTCGGGTCTTGATAGCGACAGCAGTTTGTGGAAACGCTTCAGATCTAGGCGAGGCCACATCTGTCCGGATTGATTACAGCCTCGGACAGACGTCCACTTACCATTTGCTGCTAAATATGCTCTATCTCGAAGTAGAAGCTTGCAGGTAGTTACAGACTCGGCTGGAGTCCATAAGGTTGTCCCTAGTCTTGCCAGCTCGTCTGCTCTGCAGTTCCCTGGTATATCCCTGGGGCGCTGTACCCATAAAAGGTAAATATTGAAATGCTGAGCTTGAGCAGATCGTTAAGAGATCTGTGGCATTTCAGAGCTGATGTTGAGTTTAGGAAGACAGAATCCAGGGATTTAATGGCAGCTTGACTGTCAGAAAATATGTTAATCCCAACGTGGCGAGGACGTTATATCTTAGCCATACCGACACTTCCCCAAAGCCAAAATTTCGGCTTGATAAAACTACATTCATCAGGTAGTCTTCTTGCTATACTTAGCCCTAGGTCTTTGGAGTAGACCCCGAAACCTACCTGATTAGTTAATTACGTATCTTTATCTGGTATAAGTATTTGGTACTTCTTGTCGAACAGTGGTTCATCCAGAACGTAGTCTAAGGTGCTTGTTATGTCAGATACCATATTAAGGATCACACTGCGACCATAACCACTGTTTGCCCACTGTGACAGCTCTTTCACTCTTTCTTTAATTATGTCCAGGGGTAGTGAATGCAAAATTACATTTAGTGCCTCGGATGGGACGGTGCGGAACCCACTAGTGGTGCACAAAACTAACAGCTATCCTTTGGGCCTTGTCCAGTATCCTACAGTATGTGGACTTCTCAAGAGCCGATAATTCCATACAACATTATCGGTCTTACTACTGCAGTATACAACCACTGAACAATGAGAGGCTTTAATCTTCATTGTTTACCTATTGCCCTCTTGCACGCATATAGCGCCACTGTGACCTTTTTCGCCCCGTCCAGAATGTTGAGTTTGAAATTCAGCTTTTTGTCCAATAATACACCAAGGTATTTTGCACAGTCTGCGAAAGGAATTTCAGTACCTCCCTGGAAGATAGGATTCACAGGTGGGATCTTGTACCTCCTAGTAAACAGAACCACTTCGGTCTTGTTTGGATTTTCTCTGAGACCGTTTTCCCCCGCCCACTTTTTTACAGTGAGAGGTCTCTGAGTTTTCCCAAAAACTTTCCTCTAACTGCTATTGCTATATCGTCTGCGAATGCGAAAACCTTGACACCAGCCTCCTTTAAAAAGAGAGAGTAGGGAGGATGGCCGTATAAAAACCGATTTTTTTTTTTTTTGCCTACAATTGAAGACTATGAACTGGGCGATATGTGGTTTCAACAAGACGGTGCCACGAGCCATACAACACAACCGATTTGGCTTTATTGCATGCCAGAAAGCGTAATTTTACGTTTTGACGACGTCAATTGTGAGACTACGTTAAACGTTTGAGCAGTTGAAAACCAACATTCGTCACGTTATCGCCCAGATACCGCCCGAAATGTGCGAAAAAGTGGTCGAAGACTACCTCAAAAGGATCCACTGCTGCAACCAATCCATGCGCGATCATTTAAATGACATTTTATTTCGTACATAATGGTAAGGTTCAAGGGTTATAATGAAATAAAAGTTTCATCGAAATCATAACTTTATGTATATATGTACATATTTATATATATATATTATATTTTTTATTTACTTTTGAAACTGAAAAATGGATAACCCGGTATTTCCGAAGTTAATTTACTTTGTCATCCATAAAGTAATAACACCGATCCGGACTTGACCGATTATAGCTTATAACATATGCAAAAAAAATTGGCCTGCAAAGAGTAAAACGTTGTGCCAACTGTCAAATGAACTCTCTATGAACGCCAAAAGGAGAATAGTGATCCCGGCTTATATGATTTTATTTTATAAAGCAAAGAATAGAACATGCAAATGATAAACTTTTTTGCCATTGATTAATTGAGTGTTCTCTAAAATGAAAACAACAAACATGGCATGATCGACTTTGTTTAATAACATTGAAAAAGCGTTGGCTAAACACAAAGTATGGTGTTGCGCTAACAGTCAAATCAGCACTCGGCCAAACCTGAAGTGATTTCTTCGCGTTTGTTCCTATTAAATGACTAAATTTAATGGCATTTTTGAAGGTACTCATAAAAATTTTATTTTTGAATTATTTTAGCACAAAAGCCTCAGAAGAAAAGTTTTTAACTGAAATTTGTAATATTCTAAGGCCAAACTCTTATTTAAAAAATACCGTCGGATATTTGCTTTTAGAGTAAATTTAACCCTGTAGAGTCAAAAATGACTCAAATAACTACAATGTCTTTAGACAAGGAAGTAGAAGGTCTAGAGAACCTGAAGCTAGATACAATTGTATGAAATTTCGTTTCTTAATCAGAACTGAGACCTTTTGTTCTTTGGCAGAGAAAAAGGGCAAGCGCCAAATTGGAAAAATTCAACTAATTAATTTTTGGAATTTACGACACCAGGCTCTCAGAAATTTTCCCTTTTGTTGCAAAATTTTATCTGTTTTTGAATTGAAAAATTTCAAATAAAAAGGCACACGTTTTTCATTTTTAACTAAATTCCGAAATGTTTGTAGTTTCGTTTTGGATGTAAGAAGTAGAAACCAGATTCAGCATTAGAAATTGAACAGCATTGTTGAACTTTAAAATTGAAAGCAAACCGTTGAATATATTTTCTTTTTACAGGTCTCAAAAGTGCAGTGTAACAAATTTTCTAAATAGCTTGGAGAACAATCTTAGTAATTTTGCCAGTTGTCCGATTATGATTGTCGGTGACTCTAACGTTGACATGTTTCGTAATCCACATTTTAATGAGTTGTTGTCTACGTTCAATAATTATGACTGCGAAAGTGCTCATACATTTGTTACAAGGCCTATCACGGGAACATGTATTGATCTTGTATTTAGCAACTACTCTGATAGAATACTTGTTAATTCGGTTGAAAATGAATTGTCTGATCATAATATAATTGCTTGTAGGATAGGAGGTATGAGCAATCAATCAAAAAGACAGTATATCAATGTTCAAAAAATTTATCATGATTACGAAAAGGCTTCCGAAGTTTTGCAGAATATATTACCAGTTAACTTTGAGAACAAACAGGCGTCTGAACTAATGGACAAGGTTCTATTTTGTATGAATACTGCTCTTGAGTGTTCTACTTCTACAAAATTGGAAAAAGAAAATTTAAGGTATCAATTAACACCATGGATTAACTCTAATTTACAGAAACTTATTGAATATAAGGATGTACTGTTGAGAAAGAGACGGAGGTCAAGACATAAACATGTCGTGGAGAATTCTTTGAAGAGGGTTAGCAAAGTTATAAAAATGGCAAAGCAGATATGTATGGAGTTTTATTATGTTGGTAATCTGCAAAAAACAAGTAGTAATATGAAAAAGTCTTGGGATTTTATAAACAGTACTTTAGGTAGATTGAAGAGAACCAATATAGTTTTGAAGGATCTGCAAGGTAATGAATTGATGAGTGATAAGTTGAAAGCAAATCAATTGAACACTTATTTTCTACAGTCTGTCACTAATCTCAGAGAAGGTATTCAAACGCTGTCTGGAGATCATTCCAACGGTCTTCGAACGCTTGTTCTTTCCCAATGTCATTTTGCAATTGACAGCATTCAAAATACAGACGTGCATGAAGTGGTTGCAAATATGAAGATAAATAAAAGTTCGGGATATGATGGTATTTCCGCAACGTATATCAAAAAATGTTCTGCAGAGATAGTTCCGGCTTTGGCAGACATATTTAATAAAATGCTTTGCAGTTCTGAGTATCATGACTCATTGAAAATTCACAAAGTGGTTCCAATACCTAAAGAACTGAATGCAAATACTTTGGCTATGTACCGACCTATTTCAATTCTTTCTGCAATAGATAAAATTTTTGAAAAAATTCTGTTTGATAAACTACAATTTTATTTTGATAGTAATAACTTGCTGTACGATTATCAGTTTGGTTTTCGAAAAGGCTGCAGTACACAGAAAGCCGTATTAAACGTCCTGAAATGTGTCTAGAAGGGCCTAGATGATGGGTTTTCCGGTGTGGCCGGAGTTTTCTTTGATTTTACGAAAGCTTTTGACCTGGTTGATCACAATATAATGTTGCAAAAACTATCCTACTACGGTATTCAAGGGCGAGAATTATTATTATCCAAAAGTTACTTTTCAAATCGTAAGCAGTTTGTTGAAATAAATGGATCAAAGAGTTTAATCAGTAATGTTATGTATGGAGTCTCACAGGGTAATGGTTTAGGACCACTGTTATTTTCTATCTATATTAATGATTTAAGAAATATTGGGTTCTTCGGTACACTGTTTATGTTTGCTGATAACGTCAGCTTGTTTTATCCATACAAGTATGATGAGGTATTAAAAACCCATATAGAAAAAGACGCATCCTTATTATTTGAGTTTGCAAGATTGAACAGACTTTGTTTCAACACGGGTAAAATAAAATTAATTCGTTTCCGACCTAATTCTGGAAACTTAAATAATGACTTTACTGCTTACATTGATGGGAAGTTGACTATGGAAAGTCACAGTATTAAGTATCTTGGAGTTATCTTGCAAAGCAATTTATCGTGGGACTTGCATATTAATTCCATTAAGAGGAAAGTAGCGCCAGCAATTGGGATTCTCTTTAAGTTAAAAAATAAATTAGATGTAAAGACGAAACTTGTCATATATCAGTCTCTAATACATGCTCATTTTAGTTACATGGCACACAATAAGAGCAGCAACTCATTAAAATCACTACAACGTATGCAAAACAAAGCTTTGAAAATTGTGTTCAGTTTACCAATGAGATATTCGACAGCTGCACTTTTTAGACATGTGTGTCCAGATATAATGCCGATTTCGGGTCTGAATTTGTATCAAGTTTTGATGTTTGTTTTTAAATTCATTCACAATATTGGGTACCACACTATATCTTTCCAGCTAAATCAATCTCAAGTTAATACAAGAAATAGAAATAATATTAGAATTCCACTTTGCAGGTTGGAAAAGACCAAGCAGCGCATAGATTACGTAGGTGCGCTTACATATAATAATCTTCCTGCAAGTTTAAAAAGTATTGATCAGATTGGGTTGTTTAAAACAACATGCAAAGAGTATATACTGAATGATGTTGAACCACTTTTAACGTAATGTATATATTTACATACATATAATTTTAAATAATTATAAATTAATTGGAAAATAAAAGTAATGTAGTAAATGAATTGTTATTTTCGTACATAGGATTTTATCGAGTGCTAACTTGCCCCAAAATAAGCCTATAGGCGCTGGGGCCTCAATTATATTGTATTATAAAATATTGTACAAATTAACTGAATAAAAAAAATAAATAATCTTTAAACACAAATATAAAAAATAGGGATCGTTACCGAAACGAAATTGAAACT
>JAHXMU010025802.1:0-12382 GCA_019455685.1 Philornis downsi | reverse complement strand
GCAAATAAACACACTCACAATTATATTTTCATTAATCAGGCCATGGAAAAGGAAAAAAAAATTAAAAAATAAAGTGGTCCAGGAGAATACGACCACTTTGGAAACATTACATCTGTGATATTTGACACAGATATCTGTCACAGTGTTGCCAATTTAGAAAAATGTAATTTAAATTAAAAACTTTTCTTATTTTTTTTTTTTTGGAAACTGCAATATATGAGTTGGTGTAGATCTTCCCAGTCAGTACCTGTATGCTTTATCTGTGACCACAAGGAAAACGACTTGAGTGGAGTTATGAAAAATACGAGTTTATTCGTTATTATTATTATCCCATTCTAAAATTCAATGTAGCTTACAAGTTAAAACAATTTTCCAAAGCAGCGATTTTTGATAAATTACTTAATGTCTGTAATCATAAGTGAGCACATGTTTTTTGTTATTATTGTTTACGCCCTTAAGACATATATTGTTGTCTAGGCGCGATTTCAAAATTTCGTATATTTCGCAAGTTATAACAGATTTCCGTTATAGCGATTTTTTTGAAAAACGCTTAATATCTCAAAACAAAAAAATTGTGCTTAATTTGTTATCCTTTGTAAGCGCACACATATTGCATACTTAATTGACGAATAAACGCAAAATTGTGGAAAAAATCATTGAAAAAGAACATTTTCTAGAAATGGTTTCAGTCACTATATGTGCGATCATGCCTAAGATTATGAGATATTTTTGTATAAAACTTCATTTCTTGTAACTTAAAAGCCACATAGGTTTTTACTACGCTCAAGTACATGTACGAGTGTGATCGGGTGATTGTTTCTATTTGCTACAAACTGAATGCTAAACTTAATATACCACCATGCTATAGTAATGGAAAAGGTAATAAAATGTCAGACCTTTCAACTTCTCAACAAAGGAAAATGTTAAAGTAACATCACATTTTATCGATGATGACATTTTGACACCAAATCCATGAAAAATTAATTAATAATTAAATTAATGACACTTTCGTCATCAATTTTATGACATTTTTCTTGTGCAGTGAACATAGAAGATGATTGCGTTAGAAAATTAAATCATACTCGTATTTGAAAGTTATATTCTGTTTCTGAGCGATGCCAGATCGTCCAGCACAGCGTTTTGAAGAATGCCACATACCACAAATGACTGATTCACGTACATATTAAGTCTGAACTTGTCTCCCAACTCTTGTATAATAATTTACATTTCCTATATGTACACATAAAAACATTCTTTTAACAAACTGTTCCATTCACATTTTCTATTCAGGCCCTTTCCTTCATGAAATGAATGTTCTTTTCCCTCTAAAGTTTCCGTTGAAAATGTCTCCCAATAAAGTGTGTTCGCAAATGTGCAATGATTACATCGTATTCACTTATTTTTATAGCGAATATGAAAGTGCAAACATTTCATTTGATGTTACGACATCTCAGTAAGAAAAACAATCGACAAAAACGTTTTAAGAGCAGTGCAGTGCAGCCGACTCACGTGTCCAATGTGCGTGACTCGCATTCCCCTTAAAACGGCCACCAAGACATCAATAATGTGTAGTCGTCACTTTGTTTTCAACTCAGAGCGGATTTGAAACAAAAAACCCAAACCATAAAGAGAGACATTGTCGTAGAATTTTGCTCTTATGTAGCTTAAAACGTTTGAATATTGAGGACAGTCAATTGCTATATTGAGAGAGTGAGACTATAGAAAACCTAGAAAATCACAATGAAAACAATTGGTCCACTACAATTGGACTAATAAATGAAGCATAACGTATGCAACAATTATAATAAAAGGCAGTTCAATTGTTCATTAAATGTTAGTGTTTCAATGAGACGAGAAGAATCAATAAATTTGGATGCCTTTTTTATAATTTCATAAATATGAAAGAAGATTATATCATTTTACCAGTACAGAAATTTGGAAGTGTTACCAATTTCATGCTGCTATAGTAACCAAACGGCTAATGACAGCGCGCTCATTTTTAGACAAGTGTTAGTCTGTTATGTCACTCTCAAATATACGGAGACATATATTTTTACGTCGCAGTCAAAAAAAAAAAAAAAGTATAGCAAGGGAATTCAAAGGCAACAGTGTTATTGCTTCGTATTAGATTGGAAAATAGCAACCAACTATTGTTAATGTGCTACGCCATCTACATATGAATAAAGTATTTGTATATCGAACCATAGCATACTACAATAATACTGACAGCATCGAAAATTCGTCAGAAATGTTTCGAAATGTGAAGGCCAGAGTTCAAAGTAATCCATGATAAATCGTAATTCAGTTGTTGAAAAATTGCAACGAGTCTGCTCGTAGCATGGGGCGCATATTATAAAAAAGGAACCTGGATTAAAGCTCTACAAAATGCAAAAGTGCAAGATTTAATAAATAACACCTGAACCAAAGGTAATTCGTCCGTCTAGCAAAAGTAAAGCTGTTGAAATACTTGCTCTTTGGTGGACAGCTTGAAAATTTGGTATTTTCTGATGAAAACAATTTTATTGTTAAGAAATATGTAGATA
This sequence comes from Philornis downsi, assembly GCA_019455685.1. Taxonomy (NCBI): domain Eukaryota; kingdom Metazoa; phylum Arthropoda; class Insecta; order Diptera; family Muscidae; genus Philornis; species Philornis downsi. Next base: position 9,839 of record JAHXMU010025802.1, on the reverse strand, counting down.
AACAAAACGATCAAAAAGCAATTTAAACCAGCAAATTGCTTGGCGAAAGCAAGGGTATGCATCAGTGACGGTTTGGATCACGGAAACTGCCACAGGACGCTCACCACTCGCACTCATTCAACAGGGCGTAAAAAAGGTAAGCCAACAAATCAATAGTGGAAACATTTTAAGCGACGATTTATTACCTTGGGTGTGTAAACAATTCAATAGAAACAATTGAACCTTTCCACAAGATTCGACACTATACCATAAAGCCCATGAAACCCGTATTCCCCGGACTTAAATGCAATAGACCTTTTCAGATGGTCCCTTCTGGATACCAAAGTACCAAGTAAAAAATATGCCTTAACAATTGTTCTTCGCCGACAAAGAGACAAAATAACATCAGGCCATATTTATGCCATGTGTGAAACCTAACCGCGCAGACTCGATTCTATTATCCGCGTCAAAGATATACTGAAGTTCTTAAGTAATCAAAATTGATAAAATCGGAGCATTTTTTAATTGGTAACATCTCGAAAGCCGACCACAGTATAATCACTATAGTTCCAAATTTAGTACAACTGAACCCAGAAATATTTAGATTAAAGTACGCAATTTGTAGGGGAATTACCAGAAAGTTTAAATTTTCCATTTCTATTGAAGCTACTTGATACGGTTTTGGTTAACCAGACGATTTTTTAACTTTTGTCAAGAATCATAAAGCAATACGATGGACAAATAATGAAGTTGCCGTATTTTACGAATTATGAGTAAAACAAATTTCCTTGCATCTCATAAATGAGACATGGGAGAGCTTCTCATATTCAGTGAGCTTAGAAAAACTCGTACTGAATTTGGTTTGAAAACATATTAAAAATAAGCATGTCAAATCTAATCAATACTAATTAATGTTTACTTGAAACGAGTCAATTAAACTTAAGTTTTAAGTTTTACTTCATTTCAGTACGCGTGCAAATTTCCTCGAATAATATTCTTTTTTATTTTGGGTAAAGCCCGGTACTATGCTGACTTTTCGCAGTGAAAAGCCATGTAAAGAGATTTGGTCGAGGAATTTGTAGCAAAATTTGCCGCCAGACTGTACTTTTTCGCTGGGAAAATTTTGTTAAGTGGCAACATCAACCTTTTCTTTTGTTGATTTCCATTAATTCATTTGTTCATTAATACATGTATAAACTTGTGAAATTAAATAGCGGCAAAATAAGACACACTTTTACATTTCTGCAAATATACAGGATGGCGCACCAATTGCACTACAATAAGAAATTCAAATAACTTTTTTTAATCAATGCATTTCATTTATCTTTTTTATTGTATAGAAAATTCATTGGTTTTGAAGATGATAGAACCTAAATGACCTTCATGGTCATTCACGCATATGCAACACCTGATCAGAAAATTATTCACTGTGGCCTGAATTGTTGAAGTCATGATCGCCTCAATTATTATTTTAATGGAGTGCTTCAATTAAGTCAAATCCCTTGGTTTCATTTTGTATACCCCTTGCTTGACATAACCTCATAAAAAAAAAAGTTTGGTGCAGTCAGGTTAGGTGACCTTGGAGGTCAGAGGAAAGTGGAGTTTGTGGCTATTAATTTGTTGGGGAATTTTCGTTGGAGCTCCGCTATAAACGATCTGGCTATGCGTGCAGTTGCTCCGTCTTGCTGGAACCAAATGCTGTTGATACGAATACATCTTCGTTGTAATTCTGGGTAAAAAAAAACTCTTTCGATATCTGTTTATAACGACGCCTATTGACAGTTGATAGTAGCACGATTGGCGCACGACTCTGTGTTATCGAACATACAATGTAAAATCATAAGTAATTCCGATACCCATGTTGGAAATCAATACAAAAAAAACTGGCAATGATTCGAAATTTTTTCACGAGCAAACAATGTCTCGTGGAATTCTTTTCTCGTAAAAGAACAAACTACCTAGCTTAAGGAGGTACTTGGAGCCATATAGAGATCAATTTTACACAATTTGAGTTCGTTTCAATTCAAAATTAGTTCACTTTTTATTGAGTGCATTTCTGATAACTCCCATACTAATTGACCGATTTAACGAAATTCAATGTGATCCCTTTAACGTTAATACAGACATAAACTTAGTTTTTCAAATGTTTATCCATTTTATTATAATCCTTGGCATATTTTGAAAAAATAACCGATTACAAATGACCAAATAAACCCATAAATTCTTAAGTTTATATATTCCATTTAGTTTGTACACGTTGGCCCTTTGCCAAAGAAGGCACACATATAGATAGATATGTGATAGATATAGATAATTAGTACCCGGCACTATCGTTTGCATGGTTGCAGGTTCAACCCCGCGCATAGCCATCTATCATTGTTTGAACGGCGGCCACCTCGGTGTGTCTGACAAACCCTAGTCGAGTAATCGACAGGTCTTGCAAATTCTTCTCAAACTGTAAAGTTCGGAGTCGTTCTTAAACTGTAGATCCCGTTTGAGTGAGTCAAACAATAGAATGCGTATAAGCTCACTAAATGTGAGAAGTTCTGCCATGTCTCTTTCAAGAGATGCAAAGGATTTTTTTGATTTTAAACTGCAGTTGCTCAGATTTTTTGTCCATTGTATTGGTTTATAATTCTTTGTAAAACTTGGAAAAGCCTAGCAAGCAACCTCGCCCCTTCTGACGCTCTCATCATTTTAACCTACAAATATGTGCTCATAACTGCATACTTTTCAAGAAGTTGTACTGAAGCCAACCGCAATAGTATGATGAACCGCATTTGATAAACTAGTTTTTAAGAATAAAAATGGAAGGTATTACCATATCCCTCCTAGTACCGTCTTGATTAATTTATCTACATTTAATTTTTTCGTTGTAATCCCAAATTCGCCGGCTGTAGTTACTCAAATTTTTGCCAATTGTGTGGCTTGGTAAAGTTTAGAAAAATTGATGGAAGAGCCATCCGATAACTCCGATAAAAATTACCTAATGTAACCTATATATTATTAGATTTATATTTTCAATTCAATTGCGTTGAATAGAGTAGAATTTAGTGCCCATCAGTTTTTTGATAAACTTAGTTCTGGAAATGAAAATGGACAGAATTATCACGTCTCACGTTATTGCCCCACATATACAAATTGGCCGAATTAGCAAAAATCTGGCTACTTCGAAAAGTAAGTTATAATTTTGCTACTTGCGTTATTTTAGAGAATTTTTTGTTGAAAAAATAAACATAGCAATTTGGCGCGCCTTTTCTGCCATCCGCCCACTTTTGCATCGTTCCAAGGGGACGTTGTATGAAAGTTTAGGTTTATGCACTTCAAATTAGCGGTTTGGAAAGGCTGTCACTTGTTAAATACTTGTCATCTGAAGTGTTACTTACTTTGTGAAAGGTTTGGCATTTACGGATATGGATCGAAGAAAATAGTTAAAACTTACTACAAAAGTGGTGACTCAAACGTAATTCAACACGACCGATTTTGGTTTTATTGCATGAGAAGTTTTCAAAAGGCGTTATTTCTCGTTTTGGCGACGTCAATTGGCCACCAAGATTATGCGATTTGACGCCGTTAGACTTTTTTTGTGGGATTAGCGTCAAAGACGGTGTTTATGCGGATAATACCCAAACGTTCCGGCCAAAATGTGCGAAAAAATGGTCGAAAACTACCTCAAAGGAATCCAGTGCTGCAACCAATCCAGAGGCGGTCATTTAAATGACATTGTATTTCATAATGGCAAGATCCAAGCATTATAATGAAATAAAAGTTTCATCGGAATTGTAGCTTTATGTGTGTTTTATTTAACTTTACTTTTGAAACCGTAAAATGGATAACCCTTAATGTGTAAGTTAGTTCATCTGAATGAAATTTCTGTGCTGGTTATCATTTAGCTGTGGAGCAGTGAATGATTGATTTGACATTTTTATTGAAATATTAAAAAAAAAAAGAAAAATATATGAAAATTATATCTATCCACAATCACGACCAAACTGTTTCCTTTGAAGGAAACACCTCTAGGGTATCATAAGATCGACTTTTGCCCCTTACCACGTTGCAGCTCATTCACAACTCGGTCATGTTTTTATACTTCTTCATTCTCTGCTACTTTTGAACGTTTTTTATTTGATTTGATTGGCCATATGATGAAAGCTTTGCTGTACTTTTTGCCACAACAGCCAGTACTAGCGTAGCTGTAAGTATTTTGCTTACGAGTATCTCTATCGTTCTGTATCTCTCAGTCAAGCAGTTGACGTGAGAATTTGCCGGAGTCAAGACGGTTTTCCACACACAAAAATAGAAAACTCAAAGAAAATTTAATGTCCAAGAAAATATAGTAAAGTATTGGCAAAAAAAATACATTTAAACAGAATACAAGAAATATGAAAACAATTTTAATATAACTTACAAAATTAGTAAAAAGAAAAACAAAAAGTCGTGTAAGTGCAATTAAGTGACAAATTTAAAAAGCAGCAAAACTGTAAAGACCACTGATGGGAAAAATGCATTTGAAACAGAGAACTAAAAACCTGTTGAACATTTCAATCATGTTTTCTAACTTTCAAAATCGTGATTTTAACATGTAATTGAGTTGCTTCTACTCAAAACATGATAATTCTAAGATTGCATTTTAGAGTTGTAATAACAAAACACGGAAAAAAACAGAGTGTGCATAAAAACCTTTAAATAAATAAATAACGTTGTAAAGAATTGTTCACGATTAATTCAACATGTTTTCTCATTATCGCCTCCTCAGCGCCGCCAAGTTGTTTTTGTCAACTTTCATTGTTTACAAATCGTAAAGCTTCTTTGTTTGCAAATAACAATAAATGTTAACCACCAAATGTAGGTGTTAAAAACATAAAATAATGTAAAGAAAATATATATACTCGTATAATATTTCTACTGATATTAAGAACGTAGTGCAAAAATGAATTAATGAATGACAAAAAATATACTACTGTGCCCAAAAAGTAAAACCAGTTTTCATTTTAAATCACGCGCGTATATCTCTGAAACATTTATTTTTCGAAGTTGGTAATACTGTAACATACACCTGTGTCAAATTTCACATCATAAATTTCATTGTTTTTTTGAGTTACGGCTCTGTTTTGTGCAACCCATGTAGTGAGTTCGGCGAGTTTTACAATGTGTGATTTTATCGAGCAAAGAAGTTGTTTTAAATTGTATTTACGAAACTCATTTTTTTCGCAGAAATGCGGATACTTGATGCCCAAAAACCGTTGAATGACAATTAGCGACCTAACTGATGAACTCCATTTTAGAAGATATTTCGCGACCCAGACGCGTCAAATCTCGATTAGTACCAAAACCACTCAATTTTTTTTGAAAAAGGCTGTTGCGTTAAAATCTGTGGAGAGTTGCTTTTCGGCTACTATCACATTATACACTTTATTATTTATTCAAATTTTATTATTTATTCAAATTTATTGTATCGCCATCAAAATGAACCTCTTCCAAAATAATACACTAGCGAGTAATGCAATCATCAAAAAATTCTTCAAACGTGTTCTCCGAAAAAGAGTTCAGTTCTCGCCTGAAAAATTTATGCCTTTTCTTCACCGCAAAAGAGGATCCCAGTCAATCGAAGCGATATCAGACGGTAATTCGATGATATTAAAGGGTGTCCCAACAAGAACGCAAGATTTAAATTTTAAGTAAAACACAGATATTTAAAAAAAATCGTGAAACTTTATTATATCGTAAAGTAGACAGAATGAGGTTATGTATGGAACAACACATCGGGCAGATGGCCGCTGCGACTTTGCTGGCACACACGCGATCTTTTAATGAAATTTTCAATGACCATTTTGCATAAATGCTGCGGTATTTCATAAATGCAGCGTCCACGACTTGAGTCGTCGTCGGCTTATTCGCGTAAACCATCGACTTCAAAAAACCCCAAAGAAAAAAGTCTAATGGTGTTAAATCGCACGATCTAGGCGGCCAATTCTGGTCTCCAAAACGCGAAATAACACGACCGGGAAATGACTGATGCAGCAATTGAATTGTTTCTCTGGTTGTATGACAAGTGGCGCCGTCTTGTTGAAACCACATGCCCTTCATATTCATTTCTTCAATTCTAGGCACGAAAAAACTGGTTATCATTTCACGATACCGAACACCATTGATTGTTTGCTCTTGACATGCCTCATTTTCATAAAAAATGTCCAATGATTCCTCCAGCCCAAAATCCACACCACACAGTGACACGTTGAGGATGCATTTGCTTCTCGTGAATCACTCGAAGATTTTCCTCACCCCAAATGCGACAATTCTGCCCATTGACGAAGCCATCAAGATGGAAATAGGACTCGTCACTGAAAATGATTTTTTTATCGGCAAAATCAGCATTTTCATGTTGTCTCTCCAATACCCAATTAACGAACTCCCTTTGCTGTCCATGGTCAGCTGGCTTCAGTTCCTGAGTCAATTGAAATTTGTATGCATGAAGATGCAAATCTTTCGTCAAAATTCGCTGCATAGTGGATTTGGAGACACCAATTTGCTGAGCTCGGTGTCGAATTGAGGTGGATGGAGTTTGAGCGACATCATCAGGTACAGCTGCGACATTTTCGGTCGATCGACCTGGTCGAAGGCGCGTTGTTGTCCAGTTTTGGCAAATTTATCCATTAATCTATTTACAGTTGGCTCTTTTGGAGCGTCATTGTGACCCCAAATTGATCGCAATTTGCGAACTGTAGCCCCAAAATTTTTACCATTTTGGTAAAACAATTTCACAATGAGAATGCGTTGTTCATTCGTGTAGCGCTCCATTTTTATTAACCTTGTACCTTCTACTAGCAAACAATAACAATTGTTCAAATGTCAAACAATGACACTTCGAATGGCGCCAAATTTAAATCTTGCGTTCTTGTTGGGACACCCTTTAATCGAGTTGTTGGGCCGAAATTCACGGATAATTTTCTTTAAGCAAATCTAACTCTTTTTTGTCTTTGGTCGTGAAAAGAACATAGTACTTGGCATAAGAAAGACAATGTGAAGATCAATTTTACTCAGTTTGAGTTTGTTTTGACTCAAAGTTTGTTCATTTTTTATTGAATGCTGTTCTGGGAACTCCAGTGGAATTTGACCGATTTTACAAAATTTAATATCCCTGTAATTTCATAGCTATAAATTACAAGGGCGGTCTCAAAACTAGCCGACCTGAGATAGAGATGGTGCCAATAGTTTGAAAAAAAAAATAATTTTGGTGAAAAGTGGCAACCATATAAAACATATGTTTTTAGTTTCACGGCGCTACGTTTGTTATCATTTTTATTTGAGCCATCAAAGGTAAACGATCTCAGTAAATTTGTAAACATGGAAAAAACTGGGCTCAGTCCAACCAATATTAAAGCCGGGCTAGATTCTACTCTAAGGGAGTCTGCTCCTTCGTTTGCAACTGTAAAATATTGGGTAGCAGAGTTTAAACGAGGCCATACGAGCTGCCAAAACGAACATCGTAGTGGTCGACCAATTGAGGTGTCCACACCAGATATGGTTAAGAGAATCCACAAAATGGTAATGAATGTTCGTCGGCTGAAGGTGCGTTAGCTAGCTGAAATTATATGCGTTTCAAAAAGTATTATACATCGTATATTGAACGAAGATTTGAATGTGAGACAGCTGTGAGCAAAATGGGTGCCGCACTTGCTTTCAATAGAACAAAAACAGCGTCGTGAAGATGTTTCAGTAGAGTGTTTGGTGATGTACTAAAGCCGAAGTTTTGAATCGATTTATAGACATGGATGAGACATGGGTCCACCACATCACACCTGAGACAAAAGAATAGTCAAAGTAGTGCACTATAGGTAGAATGGAAGAATCGTGTCCAAAGAAGGCGAAGACGGTTCCATCCGCAAGCAAGGTCATGGCGTCTGTCTTTTTGGATGCGCATGGGATTATTTCGATTGATTATGTGCAGAAAGAAAAAACCATCAACGGCGAATATTCTGCTAATTTATTACAGCATTTGGGTGCTGAAATTATGGAAAAAGGCCGCTTTTGGCGAAAAAGAAAGTGTTGATTCATCAAGACTATGCTCCAGTTCACATATCCACTATTGCAATGGCTAAAATCAATGGATTAAAGTTCGAATTGCTTCATCACGCGCATTATTCGCCAGATTTAGCTCCCTCGGACTATTTTCTATTTTCAAACTTGACAAAATGGATCGGCGGTAAAATATTAGCCAGCAGTGAAAAGATGGAGTCTGCTGTTGATGACTATTTTAAGGAGTTTGACAATTCTTACTATAAACAAGGTATAGAAGCTTTGGAATATCGCTGGAAAAAGCGTATCGAGCTAAAAGGGGATTATGTTGAAAAGCAAGGAAAATTTTTCCCAACTTTTTTGTGTGTTCTTTGTTAGGTCGGCTAGTTTTGGCACCGCCCCCGTACAACAACTTCAATTTTTATCCATTAGCGATGTCTGATAATAATTCGATGATGTTAGTTGAGTTTTTGGCCAGAATTTCATAAAGAGTTTCCTTTGTCGAATTTGATTTTACAAACAGCGCATAACGTCTAAATGAGATTCTTTATTTTCCATCTGCAAGAATTGGGAGTGCCCAACACTGTCACTGTCACAGCCAATGTTCCTTTATCTTTTGATCAACTTTGATGTAATTTTTCGATTTCGGCTGGTTTACATTTTAAACTCGTAAACCCGTGTCTTATCACCAGTTCGTTCTAGCACGTCTTCTGGGGCTGAAAATTCGAGTTTTTTGGAACTAATTGAGCGACAGCGCGTTTCATACCTAAAATACCATCTAAAATAGCACGACTTAATTCGTGAGACGCGAAAATTCAGCGGCTATTTCTCACAAACTTAACTGATAATTTTCAGATATTGTTTGCTTCACTTTATCGATGTTACCTTCAATTGAAGAGGTAGATAGCCGACAGAAGCGAGACTAATTTCGACCCCCGCATTTCGACCGCTTTTGAATGCAGTGTACCACTCATACGTAAGTTTTCTTGATAAAGTCAATTCACCGCAAGCCTTCCATAATATTTTCAGCATTTTTGACACACGAAATTCCATTTGCAATACAAAATTTGAGCGCAAACTCTTTGTTCGGTATTCTTTTCTAATTGTAAAAATCGAAAAACTCATTTGAGATGAAATGACAAAATCGAGTGCTGTAAATAAGCTAAAAATAATTGATTGTGCTCAAACTCCACGACAGTATAAAGGACACTTGCGTCAACTTTGCCACAAAACGAATTTCGACAATCCCATTAAGCGGATCAGTGCTTATGATCCGAATACAACCGACCAGTAGAGTGAATGTCGTGCCAAAAGTGAAGCAAGAGCAAAAAGACGCGCCAAAGTCATTTAAAAATCAACTTCGATTATCGAGGTATTGTGCAATATACGATTGTTCCACTGGGCCGAACTGTCTGGAATATTATTTGAGTGTTTTGACTTTTCTTGCTTGAAACTACTCTCAAAATGAGGCCTGTATGGGCAAACAACCCTTGATTAGCATTAGCTTTTGAAAGTTTCGTGAAAAATTCGACGAATGTCGCGCCACAACCACTGTATTCATCTGATTTAGCACCATGTGGCTTCAGACTGTTATTTAGAACCATTCGGCTGCTCCAGAGACACCGTTTTGAGTCCATTGAAGAGATTGAACGTGAATCGCTGAGCTGTCTGAAGGTCATACTGGAAGGTTACCATTTGGCGTGTTTAGAAGACTGGAAAAAACGTTGGCATACGTGTATTTTGTCCAAAAGAGATTACTTTAAAGACTATGAAATAGATTTGTAAAATAATTTTGAAAAAAAAACTGGTCTTACGTTTTCGACACAGCAGTACAACATTTGAAA